>CM051238.1:428159756-428344756 GCA_027917425.1 Gastrophryne carolinensis
GGGAAGGGAAGCCTAAAGAATGCTGGGAGAGATCATTGTACGATTGGATGGCGGCAGCCCTGAAGGCAAAACGTGTCGAAACACGTCACTGTGTTAAAGGGGAATACATGACATGAATTCCTCCGCCTCGGCCCGGCACCGCATGCCCTCCTCCGCCTCGGCCCGGCACCGCATGCCCTCCTCCGCCCGGCACCGCATGCCCTCCTCCGCCTCGGCCCGGCACCGCATGCCCTCCTCCGCCTCGGCCCGGCCCCGCATGCCCTCCTCCGCCTCGGCCCGGCCCCGCATGCCCTCCTCCGCCCGGCCCCGCATGCCCTCCTCCGCCTCGGCCCGGCCCCGCATGCCCTCCTCCGCCTCGGCCCGGCCCCGCATGCCCTCCTCCGCCCGGCCCCGCATGCCCTCCTCCGCCTCGGCCCGGCCCCGCATGCCCTCCTCCGCCTCGGCCCGGCACCGCATGCCCTCCTCCGCCTCGGCCCGGCCCCGCATGCCCTCCTCCGCCTCGGCCCGGCCCCGCATGCCCTCCTCCGCCTCGGCCCGGCCCCGCATGCCCTCCTCCGCCTCGGCCCGGCCCCGCATGCCCTCCTCCGCCTCGGCCCGGCCCCGCATGCCCTCCTCCGCCTCGGCCCGGCCCCGCATGCCCTCCTCCGCCTCGGCCCGGCCCCGCATGCCCTCCTCCGCCTCGGCCCGGCCCCGCATGCCCTCCTCCGCCTCGGCCCGGCCCCGCATGCCCTCCTCCGCCTCGGCCCGGCCCCGCATGCCCTCCTCCGCCTCGGCCCGGCCCCGCATGCCCTCCTCCGCCTCGGCCCGGCCCCGCATGCCCTCCTCCGCCTCGGCCCGGCACCGCATGCCCTCCTCCGCCTCGGCCCGGCACCGCATGCCCTCCTCCGCCTCGGCCCGGCACCGCATGCCCTCCTCCGCCTCGGCCCAGCACCGCATGCCCTCCTCCGCCTCGGCCCAGCAACGCATGCCCTCCTCCGCCTCGGCCCAGCAACGCATGCCCTCCTCCGCCTCGGCCCAGCAACGCATGCCCTCCTCCGCCTCGGCCCAGCAACGCATGCCCACCTCCGCCTCGGCACAGGACCGCATGCCCTCCTCCGCCTCGGCACAGGACCGCATGCCCTCCTCCGCCTCGGCCCGGCCTGCTCGCTGCACCTCCTCCTCCTCCGAGGAACTACAACTCCCAGCATGCAAGATAACTAGTAAATGGCATCTTCGAGGCCTGTTGCCCTCATACTGAAGAGCAGGACACCTCAGCAGAGTCTTCATGCTTCCTGTCCTTCAGAAGGAAGGAGCAATCCCATAATGTCATGGCAGAGAGCAAAGCAGGCAATATGGAACACGGACGGGACCACTGCAGGTGAAGGAGGGGTGGCTAGGAATAAGGACACCAGCACGTACCTTTGCTTTGACAGTAGTTGGCGGGAGGCAGGCTAACGACACAGAGAGGGGGAAGAGGACCTCATCACTGGAGACCAGGGGGTCTGTAACTGGGGTCTGCAGAGGGACAAAACATGATCAGAGCCATGCAACAGAGAACTGTCAGCAAATGTTATTTATGCCAAGACCTCCCCCTGGTGGCAGCCACTATGGACTGGGAGGGGGCCTGGCAGGGCATAATGGGCACATTATGATCCAGGATGGGTACAGCGGGATCCCCCCAGCAGGGCAGGATGGGTGCTGCGGGATCCCCCCCCCAGCAGGGCAGGATGGGTGCTGCGGGATCCCCCCTCAGCAGGGCAGGATGGGTACTGCGGGATCCCCCCTCAGCAGGGCAGGATGGGTGCTGCGGGATCCCCCCTCAGCAGGGCAGGATGGGTCCTGCGGGATCCCCCCCCCAGCAGGGCAGGATGGGTGCTGCGGGATCCCCCCTCAGCAGGGCAGGATGGGTGCTGCGGGATCCCCCCTCAGCAGGGCAGGATGGGTGCTGCGGGATCCCCCCTCAGCAGGGCAGGATGGGTGCTGCGGGATCCCCCCTCAGCAGGGCAGGATGGGTGCTGCGGGATCCCCCCTCAGCAGGGCAGGATGGGTGCTGCGGGATCCCCCCTCAGCAGGGCAGGATGGGTGCTGCGGGATCCCCCCTCAGCAGGGCAGGATGGGTGCTGCGGGATCCCCCCTCAGCAGGGCAGGATGGGTACTGAGGGATCCCCCCTCAGCAGGGCAGGATGGGTGCTGCGGGATCCCCCCTCAGCAGGGCAGGATGGGTGCTGCGGGATCCCCCCTCAGCAGGGCAGGATGGGTGCTGCGGGATCCCCCCTCAGCAGGGCAGGATGGGTGCTGCGGGATCCCCCCTCAGCAGGGCAGGATGGGTGCTGCGGGATCCCCCCTCAGCAGGGCAGGATGGGTGCTGCGGGATCCCCCCTCAGCAGGGCAGGATGGGTACTGAGGGATCCCCCCAGAAGGGCAGGATGGGTACTGCGGGATCCCCCCTCAGCAGGGCAGGATGGGTGCTGCGGGATCCCCCCTCAGCAGGGCAGGATGGGTGCTGCGGGATCCCCCCTCAGCAGGGCAGGATGGGTGCTGCGGGATCCCCCCTCAGCAGGGCAGGATGGGTGCTGCGGGATCCCCCCTCAGCAGGGCAGGATGGGTGCTGCGGGATCCCCCCTCAGCAGGGCAGGATGGGTACTGCGGGATCCCCCCTCAGCAGGGCAGGATGGGTACTGCGGGATCCCCCCTCAGCAGGGCAGGATGGGTACTGCGGGATCCCCCCTCAGCAGGGCAGGATGGGTACTGCGGGATCCCCCCTCAGCAGGGCAGGATGGGTACTGCGGGATCCCCCCTCAGCAGGGCAGGATGGGTACTGCGGGATACCCCCAGAAGGGCAGGATGGGTACTGCGGGATCCCCCCAGAACGGCAGGATGGGTACTGCGGGATCCCCCCAGAACGGCAGGATGGGTACTGCGGGATCCCCCCTCAGCAGGGCAGGATGGGTGCTGCGGGATCTCCCCTCAGCAGGGCAGCATGGAGTACTGCGGGATCCCCCCTCAGCAGGGCAGGATGGGTACTGCGGGATCCCCCCTCAGCAGGGCAGGATGGGTACTGCGGGATCCCCCCTCAGCAGGGCAGGATGGGTACTGCGGGATCCCCCCTCAGCAGGGCAGGATGGGTACTGCGGGATCCCCCCAAGAAGGGCAGGATGGGTACTGCGGGATCCCCCTGGCGGTGCATGCTGGGCGGGGAGCGCTGACTCACCCCGCTGGGGTCGGGGGCCGGCTGCTGCTGGCTGAGGACGGGCCGGCATCCCCGGTAGGCAGTCCCGGTGCTCTCCCCGGTGTCCTCCTCGTCGTCGGGCTCCTCTTCTTCCCCGGGACAGACACTGGCCAGTGCGGCCAGGGAGGCGGCCAGGGTCCCCCAGGAGGAGCAGGCCTCGCCGCCCCCCCGCAGCCGCAGCACCAGCAGAAAGCGCAGCGTCTCCCCCGGGTAGAGGTGGTTGCGGCGGGGGAGGGAGCGGTAACGCTCCGGGAGGTCGGTGGGCAGCAGCGGACAGGCCGGGAAAATCATGGAGTAATCGCACTGCGACTCCATGATGAGATCCCCGGCCAGGCCAGAGCGAGCGAGCGCCGACACTGAGGGGAGCGTCACCTGGCTCCAGGCCAGAGCAGCCGAGAGCCGACACGGACAGCGCGATAGGGCAGCGCAGCGCCAGGCACTGACACCTGACTGCAAGGCCAGAGCAGAGGAGGGCCGAGCGCATGAGCGTCATTCAGCCGGCCAGGCGATGCGTGGAATCTTAGCAACTAGTTGAGACTGTTGCCGTGCCTGCCGCTTAGCTTAGCTACTCAGACTGAAAAGCAACTATGCTCGCCTGGTCCATGGTTGCTTAGCGACAGGAAAGGGATTGTAACTGGGGATGAGGGTAGCCTAGCAACAGGGGCCGTCCAGACATCCAGTTTGTCCTTACAGCTTGGACTTGAATAAAGGACATTAGGATAATTAGTTCTCCTAGCATCCTAGACAGATTATTACATGTACAGCGCCATGGAATACGATGGTGCTTAATGAATAAACAATAATAATAATAATTTTATTATTATTAATAATATATTTATCCCCGCAACAGAAACCAGGATGGTTGTATCCTAGCAACTGGCTCTGGCTTATTACCCCAGGGACCGGGATTCCCATTTTATCCTAGTATTTTCCCTGTATTCTCTCTTATACCCTAATAGATTGTAAGCTCTTCTCCCTAATAGATTGTAAGCTCTTCTTCTTCTGTATCCTTCCTTATACCCTAATAGATTGTAAGCTCTTCTCCTTCTGTATCCTCCCTTATACCCTAATAGATTGTAAGCTCTTCTCCTTCTGTATCCTCCCTTATACCCTAATAGATTGTAAGCTCTTCTCCTTCTGTATCCTTCCTTATACCCTAATAGATTGTAAGCTCTTCTCCTTCTGTATCCTCCCTTATACCCTAATAGATTGTAAGCTCTTCTCCTTCTGTATCCTCCCTTATACCCTAATAGATTGTAAGCTCTTCTCCTTCTGTATCCTCCCTTATACCCTAATAGATTGTAAGCTCTTCTTCTGTATCCTCCCTTATGCCCTAATAGAATGTAAGCTCTTCTCCTTCTGTATCCTCCCTTATACCCTAATAGATTGTAAGCTCTTCTTCTGTATCCTTCCTTATACCCTAATAGATTGTAAGCTCTTCTCCCTAATAGATTTTAAGCTCTTATCCTGTATCCTCCCTTATATCCTAATAGAATGTAAGCTCTTCTCCTTCTGTAACCTCCCTTATACCCTAATAGAATGTAAGCTCTTCTCCTTCTGTATCCTCCCTTATACCCTAATAGATTGTAAGCTCTTCTCTTCCTGTATCCTCCCTCATACCCTAATAGATTGTAAGCTCTTCTCCTTCTGTATCCTCCCTTATAACCTAATAGATTGTAGGCTCTTCTTCTTCTGTATGCTCCATTGCACCCTAATAAATTGTAAGCTCTTCTCTTCCTGTATCCTCCCTTATACCCTAATAGATTGTAAGCTCTTCCTCCTTCTGTATCCTCCCTTATACGCTAATAGAATATAAGCTCTTCTCCTTCTGTATCCTCCCTTATACGCTAATAGATTGTAAGCTCTTCTCCTTCTGTATACTCCCTTATACCTTAATAGAATGTAAGCTCTTCTCCTTCTGTATCCTCCCTTATACCCTAATAGATTGTAAGCTCTTTTCCTTCTGTATCCTCCCTTATACCCTAATAGAGTGTAAGCTCTTCTCCTGCTGTATCCTCCCTTATACCCTAATGGATTGTACGCCCTTCTCCTTCTGTATCCTCCCTTATGCCCTAATAGATTGTAAGTTCTTCTCCCTCTGTATCCTCCCTTATGCCTGAGTTTCACAGGAGCATGGATGTGATGGGATCTTTTGCTTCAAGTTGGACATTTCCTGACACACCAGTGCGGTCAGGTATCTTGGCATAGGGTGTAGGTGACTGTGGTAGTGCACTGCAGTGGTAGTCAGGGTCACCCCTATTTGTTATCTACAGACCGGTCTCGGTCATAGTAATTTCATACCTTCCAACTTTTCAGGGTAGCAAAGAGGGACAATTGTTAAATGAAGCCACGCCCCTTCATTGAGGGATGGATAGGATGTAACAGTTACAACAATAACAATTTAAATATGCATAAAGGGGGGTGGGAGCAGCTCAATCACTATTATTTATACAAAATTATCATCATTATTATTCAGGGTCTGGGAATTAATTTACCGCCCAGTTTAACCCTCTCATCATCTAAGTATCAAGCACCAAACATGTCTAGCTATGTGGAAAGACAGAGATTTGGTTGCATATATCTGCAGATACATGTGGAAGCCACACTGACCCGGCAAGGCACTCTGTGTTTAGTGTGGTCCTTACTCTTAATTTTGAGTCCCCAACAGACACAGAGTGCCTTGCCGGGGCAGTGTGGCTTCCACATGTATCTGCAGATATGTGCAACCAAATCTCTGTCTTTCCACATAGCTAGACATGTTTGTTGCTTGATATTTAGTTGATGAGAGGGTTAAACTGGGCGGTAAATTAGTTCCCAGGCCCTGAATAATAATAATTTTGTATAAATAGTGATTGAGCTGCTCCCACCCCCATAAATAGTGATTGAGCTGCTCCCACCCCCCTTTGTTCATTTGAATTGCCATGAGCACAAGCAGGGAGGAATTCAGTCAATATGGATTTCTCCCTGTGAAGTGTTCTAAAGGGAGGCTGGCTGCTTCCCAGGTGAGTAGCTCTCAGATATTTGTCTGCATTGCATGTCCCAACTTTGGGGACTCAGAATTAAGAGTAGGGACCACATTAAACACAGAGTGCCTTGCCGGGGCAGTGTGGCTTCCACATGTATCTGCAGATATATGCGACCAAATCTCTGTCTTTCCACATAGCTAGACATGTTTGTTGCTTGATATTTAGTTGATGAGAGGGTTAAACTGGGCGGTAAATTAGTTCCCAGGCCCTGAATAATAATAATTTTGTATAAATAATAGTAATTGAGCTGCTCCCACCCCCCTTTATTAACTTAAATATGCAATTGAATCATTTATTGATGCATCTTATATCCCAAAGTGGGACAAATGAGAACAATGAGGGACAGGGGGATGGACTCAGAAGAGGGACAGTCACTCCAAATCAGGGACACTTGGGAGGTATGTAATTTTAATCCAACAGGTGTATGTCACGGCCGGCTGATAAACTTTTACACACAACTCAGCTCTGGCTTAAACAGTGTAGCTCCGCTTTAGTGACTTCTCAGCACAGTTCCGCTTGTAGCACATTCACAGGAGAAAGCTGTAATTTCCATTTGTAATATCAATGCACCTCAGCACAGTTCCAGAATACTCAGTTAATACTCAGTTTACCCTCCACAGTTAAAGTGGATCAAAACCCATTTCTGGGTGGTCCACTCGTGTAGTGCCCCTTCCTCCACCCAAGCAGCCGTGCCATCGCCGAGCTGGCAGTATCGCCACGCACTCCCATCATCTTTTGTGATCGCCAATTGGCTAAGGTGCCCGGTGACGTGCAAAGGTGCTTTCACGTTTTGAACTCCCCCGTGCCCAGTTTATCTGAATGGCTGGCCACGGGGGAGCTCACACAGCTAGAGGGAAGCCGGGGATGCCAGCAATCACTGTAAATCATTGGAAAAGGTGAGATTACCAGCGACCTGGGGGGTTTCACACAGTGGGGCATCCTGCTATAGGAGGCAGGCCCTGGCATCTATTGGATACCATGGCTGAGCCGAGAGATTTTTGGTCCACCTTAATCACATTAATATAGGGCCTACTCCACCCCACTTTTATGTGAACACTAGCTCTTAGCAACTTAGGCAGGGAATAATGCAGGGCAATGGGTGATAAGGGAGCTCCTCTCCACCTTAGGAATATTGCTCACAACTTAAAGTGGACCTTCACCCTGAATAAGAGTCTATCTTATGTTTCCCACACCCTTTACATACAGATTGCCCACATTAATAATCATCCTACCTGCATCTACTGCATGTTATGAGCCTTTAAACATCCAAGATGGCGGCTCATGGAGCATCAGGCAGTCTGCAAACAGGAAGTGTCTTCTGACTGTGTTGCTCTGCATTCTGGGACTGCTGCCCTTTTCCTGACCCCAGCTCTGCTATGTCTGAGCAAAGCACAGCTATAACTCCGCCCCCTGTACTTTATCCTGCCTTCCTCTCCTCAGTATGTGATGCTTCTGATCCAAGATGGCGGTGCCCATATCCTAGAGTCCTGAACAGAGTTGCAGCCCAGTGGGGGAAAAAATAATAAGTAAGTGACTAAAAACTTCAAATATATTCATTTTAGATGCTGGGGAGAAGTTTTTTAAGGGTTTGGACGCTTCATTAAATCACGCTGAAGGTCTGGTTTAAAGCGGACCTTCACTCTGAATAAGAGTCTATCTTATATGTTTCCCACACCCTGTACATACAGATTGTCCACATTAAAAATCATCCTACCTGCATCTACTGCATGTTATGAGCCTTTAAACATCCAAGATGGCGGCTTATGGAAGCCGCCATCTTATCAGGCAGCCTGCAAACAGGAAGTGCCTCCTGACTGT
The DNA here is from genome assembly GCA_027917425.1 of Gastrophryne carolinensis. Taxonomy (NCBI): domain Eukaryota; kingdom Metazoa; phylum Chordata; class Amphibia; order Anura; family Microhylidae; genus Gastrophryne; species Gastrophryne carolinensis. The sequence continues at coordinate 428,167,809 of CM051238.1, forward strand.
GCTGCTCTGCATTCTGGGACTGCTGACCTTTACCTGACCCCAGCTCTGCTCTGTCTGAGCAAAGCACAGCTATAACCCGCCCCCCTGTACCTTATCCCACTCTCCTCTCCTCAGTAAGTGTGATGCTTCTGAGTCAAGATGGCGGCGCCCGTATCCTAAATTCCTGAACAGAGTTGCAGCCCAGTGGGGGAAATAATAATAAGTAAGTGACTAAAAACTTAAAATATATTCATTTTAGATGCTGGGGAACCGTTTTTTAAGGGTTTGGACGCTTCATTAAATCACGCTGAAGATCTGGTTTAAAGTGGACCAACAGCCCAGCACATTTGAAAAAGGCAACTGCCCCATCTGCCCCACGCATGATACTAAAGCATTATCAGCACTTACATTTGCTCTCTTATCCACTCAAAACTAAAACACAGCCTCACAGATTTTCGCCTAGTAACAGCCATTTTCCATTTTGGAGCTTCCTCTCGAAGCATCTCAGCCATGCTTGGATTCAAGTGACATAACTGACAATGCACAGTAACAGGAAGCCCCTCAGCATTCCTATTTGCAGTTTTGTTTCTAAAACTGACCACAGCAGTTTAGTAGTTAGGGTTCGAGTTAGAAAAAGGTACATTACTTTTTATGTGCAGCAATTTAAATTGCCCTGGAGAGCGATGCATATGAGCATTGTTTGTTGTGTTGGTCCTGTCAGTCATTTTTTTCTGTTGTTTCACTTTAAAGTGGACCAAACCCAGCATAGTCAAAAGTTTTGACTATCCTGGGTTCTGATCCTTTCCCTGGGGGGCATTCAGTTTTTTTGCACAGGGTGCCATCCAGTGGCAGACTGGGGCCAAAAATCAGCCCTGGAATTTACCAACCCCTGCTGGCCTGACACATCCCTGCTGAGGCCCCCCAACCATGAATCTGGGGCTATAGCACTGGGGCTGGGGTTCCTTGGCTTGTGGGTACAGGGGCCTGAGAGGGAGACTAAGGGAGCAACAGCCCAACTGGCCCCAAAGTAGTGCAGTCCACCGGGCATTGTCCTGGGTCTCCCTATGACCAGTCCACCCCTGGTGCCATCCAATAAACAGGTGTCTCTGGCAGATCTACAGTCTATGTAGTGTTTTACCCCATCCTTAAAGTGGACCAACACCCAGGATTTTCACTATCCTGGGTGTTGGTCCACTTCCGCGGGGCACCCCGATCGCCCCGCTGTGTGAAACCCCCCAGAAAGCCCCTAAAATCTTACCTTATCGGCGACGGACAAGCGACGGATAAGCCACCGCCGCCGCCGCCTCTCGTGCGTCCCTCTTACAGGGTGCGCGCCCGTGCCAGCCATTCACAAACGGCCCGCGTGCGCGCCCTGCTAGGGGGGCGCGCGGGAGGTGGTGGCTTATCCGTCGCTTGTCCGTCGCCGATAAGGTAAGATTTTAGGGGCTTTCTGGGGGGTCTCACACAGCGGGGCATCCCGATTTCGGATGCCCCGCGGGGAGGGAGCTGATCGGCCTGGGAATCTTATAGATTCCCGGGCCGATGAGGGGTGGGTGTTGGTCCACTTTAATGACTACTTTGTACATTGCTACGGAAAAAGACAGCGCTTTAATAAACTGACCTATTTTTGGGGTCATGGTATGGGTGTGGTTTTGTGTGCCCATACCTCCCAACTGTCCCTGATTTGGAGGGACTGTCCCTCCTTTAAGTCCATGTCCCCCTGTCCCTCGTTGCCCTTCTCTGTCCTTCTTTAAAGTGGACCAAAACCCAGCATGATCGACCCAGGAATCTATAAGATTCAGATGGCGTGATGGCGTGATATCAGCGGGTCCGAGCGCGCTGATTGGATGAGCGGCCGCGCATGCGCCGTAGGACCGGGAAGAGGTGAGTTTTTTGGGCGATCTTGGGGGTTTCCCACACAGCGGGATGCATATGAGCACTGTTTGTTGTGTTGGTCTGATGTAAGCCATTTTGGACTATTGGTCTGCTTTAGGCCATTTTTGACTGTTGGTCCACTTTAATGGATCAATTATGGGTCACATGTTCTAGGAATATTTGGTCCATAAAAGCTGATGGTGATTGCGGCAATGCTCAGAAGTCCATGCATTCCACTGCCACCATTCAACCAAAGAGTCAGAGCAGACCACCCAGACCTCCAGCACTGTGCAGACATCTCAGAAAAATGGGACAGTGGGCCTCAATGTGGGACTGTCCCTCTGAATGTGGTACATCTGGTCAGTTTACGCTATATAAATGCACAATAATATTAATAATAATCAGACCTTGGGGCAAAAGCATTCACAAGTGTCATGCGCCATTAGGATATATGCAATAACTCATTGTCAGCTCTTTTCTTGGGCCAAATATTTACTATAGGGTCAATTCAAAGAAACATGTAACAGCTTGGATTTAGGTGCCGATCATCCTATTTTTCACGTCCGCTCGTGCGTTCGTATGAACTTGCGAGTGATTCTATAAGCAAATACGTTTCTATCCTAAAATGTACGTCCGTTCGTATGGCAGTTCGGGAATCAGACCTATGTCAGTTTCCATCCTGAATTTTCCGTTTCATTTCTCAGGTTGCAACATTGGTTTTGCCCTTTTTCCTTTTTTGTCTGGACGTAAATCCTTCTGATCTTGCGGCTGCGCACTACAAACTTACCTCATTAAAGTGCATTCTAAATATTTGGTCTTTTATTTTTCTTTATTTCATTCATTTTGTAGTAACCAACCATTAATGAATGCATTTGCATAAGTAAATCTTACTTTGTTTAATTTTTTGTTAACTTGCATTTTTTACTTGTGGATTTAATTGGCTTCAAATGGTACAACTTTAAATTTTGTGTGTGGTTACCCACACCCTCTCCATACAGATTGCTCTCAAATATAAAAAAACACACAGCAACTTCTGCATGTTATGAGCCTAGAAACAGCCAAGATGGCGGCTCAGGTATTCTCGGGCAGCCTGCAAACAGAAAGGGCCTTGTGACTGTGTTGCTCTGCATTCTTTGATTTCTGACCTTTCCGTGCCCCCAGCTCTGCTGTGTGTGTGCAAAATACAGCAGTAACCCACATCCTGCACTTTATCCCGCTCTCCTCTCCTCAGTAAGTGTGATGCATCTGACCAAAGATGAGCTAAAATAATTCAACAAAGCAACAAATTCAACAAAGCAAAGGTAAACAACTACACCAAGAAATTCAATCTAAAAATATTATTCTAGTACATCAATTTAAAAATAAATAACAAAGGACATAAGTTTCTTTAATTAACGCAAATATATTGCCAAATAAAGGTTTACATGCAAAGGACTAATTAAGGTCCACATTAAAATGCTTTTATAAGGCATACATGAATCAGGTATGCATTGCCATACAATTTATGGCCTCGGCCATGCTGATACATGCAGTTCATTGGAGCTCAAGACGCGCAGACTCCTCCACATAGGCAAAAAACCTGTTCAAGAACAGCAATCCGACTGCTAAAAGGTGTCGCCAGTGGCTTTCTTTTAAAACGTATTTAGAGGTTGGAAAACTGTTCTCTGAATCACACCTAAACACATCCGATTATCCTAAGTTTTACGTTTTGATCCTAAGTTTTAGGATTTGATCCTAAGTTTTACGTTTTGATCCTAAAACTTAGGAACGAACTTGCGATGATCATAAGAGCATATACGCATTCGTACGTAGGCTCGTGCGAGTCGGAAATGGCCAAAAAAACAGGAAAAAATGACTAACACCCACCCAAACTTACGATTCTCGATCCGAAATCAATTAACTTTTGCTCTTTGAATCGAGGGGATTGTCAGCTCTCTTTTCTTGGGCCAAATATTTACTATGTGTATCCACAAGGTGGCGGCAGATACTAGTGGAGGCAGAGCATGTGTATTGTATATAGGGGCTCATTCACTACACATGTGTCTGTTCACCACTTTACACCTGGCCGTGTGCGCCCCATGTACTGGGAGTGTTGAATAACAGGACGATCTTTTTATTTTGCGCTGACGAATGCAGGGAACAAATAACTTTCTGGTGGCATTTTACTGTGTCACGTGTCGGGTGTTTTTGAAACCGGACCTTCAGCGTGATTTATTGAAATGCCCAAACCCTTAAAAAAATGATTCCCCAGCATCTAAAAATAATATATTTTAAAGTGGACCAACACCCAGGATTTTCACTATCCTGGGTGTTGGTCCACTTCCGCGGGGCACCCCGATCACCCCCAGAAAGCCCCAAAAACTCACCTGATCCCGGTCCCACGTGACTCGCTCCACCAATCACCGTCGATGGACAAGGTGAGAGCGCCCGCCGCCGCCGAGTTGTACATAGCACAGTTTGTAGATATTACTATATAATTAAGAAAAATTCTTTGATATTGTATATAGATGTTTTTTAAGATAATATGGGTTTAATAATTGTATGTATATAGATATACCAGGCATACACTTGTCCTTGTAGTCCTCCCCTTTATGAGATGTGGTTTTTAATTGTTTTTAAATTCTTGTTTGTATTGGAGTAATAATAAATTGAATATATTTGGATATAAGATACTGTGGTAGTGCCAGTTGTTTGGTTAGGCATTGTTTTGGGGTCATGTGGGACCCCATGTGTTGGGTATTATTGTGATTGTTTGCCAGCCAGGCACACCATTTGCTAATTGGATATTTAAATACTAGCTGGTGCGGCCTGTTCTTTTTCTTTATCTTGACTCAGAAGCATCACACTTACTGAGGAGAGTAGAGTGGGATAAAGTACAGGGGGGTGAGTTATAGCTGTGCTTTGCTCAGACAGAGCAGAGCTGGGGTCAGGAAAAGGACAGCAATCCCAGAATGCAGAGCAGCACAGTCAGAAGGCACTTCCTGTTTGCAGGCTGCCTGACGTTCCATGAGCCGCCATCTTGGATGTTTAAAGGCTCATAACATGCAGTAGATGCAGGTAGGATGATTTTTAATGTGAGCAATCTGTATGTACAGGGTGTGGGAAGCATATAAGATAGGCTCTTATTGAGTGAAGGTCCGGATTAATGTGGGCAATCTGTATGTACAGGGTGTGGGAAACATATAAGATAGGCTCTTATTGAGTGAAGGTCCGGATTAATGTGAGCAATCTGTATGTACAGGGTGTGGGAAACATATAAGATAGACTCTTATTGAGTGAAGGTCCTGATTAATGTGAGCAATCTGTATGTACAGGGTGTGGGAAACATATAAGATAAACTCCTATTCAGAGTGAAGGACCGCTTTAAAAAAAATTAAAAATCATGTGAACTGTTTTATTTGTCCAATACTAGTTATCTGACCTTCACGCTCAAAGTAATAGTGACAGATGTAAATATCACATAAACAGCCATTCTCGCCAAAAATAACATTGATCCCTATGGGGTGCAGCACTAAAAGCTGGCGCGCTGAAAAGCTGTTCGCCATCATTCGCCTGGCGAATACGAAGGGACTTAAAGCGGACCAAAACCCACGAACTTGTGAAATACATTTGGCCATAGCCCCTGCCGATGTTCCCTTCTTAGGGCGTAGAACTAGAAATAGATATTTTCATTTTTTTAATCGTCTTGGAACACTGATTTTTTTGCTGTCCCTCAGTGTAAGATGGCAGGAGATCAGTCATTTCTTTATCAATCTTTTTATTGTGTATATTCTGAACATTATTCTATTAGCATAATACTGTTCATACACAGAATTTAAGAAACTTAAAGTGGACCAACACCCAGGGGGGATCGGCCCGGGAATCTATAAGAGATCGGGATGTCCCGCGGGGTGAAACCCCCCAGGACGCCCAGAAACCTTACCTTATCCCCGTTCCAACGGCGCATGCGCGGGCCGCGGCCACGTCTCACGCTTCTCTCTAGCAGGGCGCGCACCCTGTTAGAAGGAAGCGCAAGACGCGGCCTCCAGCGCTCAGAGCCGCTGTGGTTGGACGCCGCTTGTACGTGCATACCACAGTGGCTCTGAGCGCTCTGATTGGACGAGCGCCCGCGTAGGAGCATGGTGAGGTCAGTGTTTCCGGGCGTTCTGGGGGGTTTCACACAGCGGGGCACCCCCGATCGGGGTGCCCCACCGAAGTGGAGCAAAACCCAGGATAGTCAAAATCCTGGGTGTTGGTCCACTTTAAGTCACAATCAGAAGCGTATTCACTGAATACAAGAAAATCGATTCAAGAGTTACTAAAAAAAGTTCAATTCAAATAAATGAAAAGAAAAATAACAACCCCTATGAGGGGGGAGGGAGGAGGTAAAGAGGGGAAGTAAAGGAAAGGGTTGAGGAAGGATCAGATGCTCATTAGGTTTACATCAAAATCTGTAGGCAGAAAATTTCGAACCCAAGGATTTCACACCTCCCTGAACAGCTCCAAAGTCCCATTGTGAATGAGATCAGTCATTTCATAGGTGTGGCTATGACATCATTGCCACACACAACAATGACAATGGCAGTGAATGGAGGAGGCGGAGCTTTACAGCTAAAACAAGCGCCATTATCTTTGATTAGAGTGGAGCAGGAGCACTGAAAATTGGCAAAAGGTGCTCTTCATGGGGGGATCAATTTGGGGGATGCTAGTTAAAAATGTGGGTTTTGGTCCGCTTTAATTAGCAACATCGGGGAGGTTAAAACCTCCCCCAAACCTCACCGATCTGCTGCCCCCCCCCCTCTGGTTTAACCTTTGGGCACTAAATACCCACCTTGTTGAGCGGCGCAGGACTTTGAAATGCGCGAATAAGCCAGCACAAAGGGCAGCGATCGGGCCCTGAAGCAGCCAGATGTCGCCGCAGCAGGCAGCAGCAACATGCAAAAGGTAAGTAGGGGCTGATGGGGAGGGGATTCGGCCCCTTACTTTAGGTCCAATGTTCCTCTTTAAATATGGCAAACACAGCGTTAGCCTAGAGCAGACCTGGGCATTGTATGGCCCCCGGGCCACATACGGCCCTTTGATTGGCTCTGACCGGCCCGCGACCAGCGTTCCCTGTAAGGTGCGCGGCCTCACACTGCCGTCGCCCCCGCCGTTCAGTCCCGCCCACTATCTGCGCAGTCTTGCCAGAAAAGATAGCGCCGGGTTTGAACAGCACTTTTGCCCCTCTGTAGTGAGTCTAATGTAGCGGGGCGTGTGTGGATTAGAGCCTGCTCTCCTATTGGACAGTTTTGGCTGTGGGCGGAGTTTCCCTGTACTGTGTGACATGTGTCAGTGAGGAGCTGACGTCGGAGATGGAGGTACTGCAGCCACTTGTCTGGGCCTCACGTCTCAGGCTGCTGGCACTTGTAGTCCACACCAAATGTGTTACATGCCGTACGCAGCGCCTGATGGTGCACTGGCTCTCGCAGTCCATTTCTGGCCACACCAATGGCTTTGGGAGGACGGGGGACCATGCTGCAAGGTGGGAAGGGTTTCACACAGCCTTTTATCCAAGGCCGGCCACTGGTCCCCCCCCTCCCCGGGCATCACAAATCGGGATGCTCCACTTTCTGAAACCCTTTTAACTCAGTAACAACATGAAAAAGGTGGAACAAAACCCAGAGCGGCCGCTGGTCTTCCCCCTGGGTATCCCAGATCAGGATGCCCCACTGTGTGAAACCCTTGTTACTTAGTAGCAAATGGTGGACTCCCCCTTAAAGCGGAAATGAACCCAGAGCGGCCACTGGTCTTCCCCCTGGGCATCCCAGATTGGGGCTTTGTTCCGCTTTAATGGAGGTGGTCTGCCATTTTTCATGTTGCTACTGAGTAACAAGGGTTTCACACAGTGGGGCATCCCGATCTGGGATTTCCAGGGGGGAAGACCAGTGGCCACTCTGGGTTTTGTTCTGCTTTATGTGAGGGAATCCGCAATTTTTCACATTGAGTAAAAAGTGTGAGCAGCGCTGTGTTACTTTAATAATAAATAAAGGAGGGGTTATTCCATCCTAACCTGATTTTGTGATGATGTTTTAAAGCAGACCAAAACCCATGTAACCCAGCCCTATGGAGTGTGAAGGAATCCAGGGCTGGGTTACAGGCATCATGCCTCTGGGAGCCTCTGCTGTGTGAGACCTCACTGGACACACAAAATGTGGTTTATTTAATAAATTACATTTTTTTGTAAGGCGACCTCACTTTTTCATTGTTTATCGATAACATATACTCGTAGCAGCTTGTCACACAATGCTATTTACTGCTTTTTATAAAGAAATACAATTATATTATGCAGAATTGAGTTCGGGCTTTTGGCCCGGCCCTCCACAATATTTTTAGTTTCTCATGTGGCCCCATGGAAAAAATAATTGCCCGCCCCTGGCCTAGAGAATAAGCCATGTTTAGCAAAGTAAATGTGGAAAAGTAGCTAATGCACGGCGAATGACCAACGAATGTTTTGTAAATAACCCCCATAGTGTTCAAAACCCTTGGTGTCCAGCCGCTGGCCTTTCTCTGGGTCGCCACAAAACTTTCCTTTGCCCTGGCTCCCATATTTATTAAAGTATCAAAGGGCAGACAAAATACCATTTTGTGAATACTCACCTTGTAAAATGGGTATTATAAGTATGTCACACACCCCGCTTCAAGAATCCATAACATGTGGGTAATATCGTCCTGAAGAGGGCGTTCCTGCAGAGATGATAGTAAAAGAAAGCCCCTCCCTGATCCATAAATACCTGGGACCTCCCACTCATCACCCAGTATACAGAAGCAGTAAGGTAAGGGACCAGGAAGAGGCAAATATAAAACACAACCACGCAAAGTTCACAAAATAGAGGATCCTGAATACAGAAAGGGCGGGTGAAGCGGGGTGTGTGACATACTTATAATACCCATTTTACAAGGTGAGTATTCACAAAATGGTATTATTCTAAGTATGTCACACACCCCGCTTCAAGAATCCATAACATGTGGGACATCCAAAAGCAGTGTCCAAAAACAAGGGCGGGGATCCAAAACTAGGCAACAATGCACAACTTCAAACCACTACAGCTTGCAAAACTTTGCGTCCAAAGACAGCATCCGCGGACGCCCAAACATCAACCTTGTAAAACTTGGAAAAAGTGTGAACAGAAGACCAGGTAGCGGCCTTACAAACTTGCTCAACAGAAGCCTGGTGCCGAAAAGCCCAGGACGCACCAACTGCACGAGTAGAATGAGCAGTAACACGAAAAGGGGGACTCCTCCCCTTGGCAGAATAGGCCCCAATGATGGCCTGACGAATCCATTTACTAATGGAAGATTTGGCAGGAGCCAAACCTTTCCTAGGCCCGGAGGGCACCACAAAAAAGGCGTCCGTCTTGCGAAAGGAAGACGTAACCTCCAGATAATATTCCACAACACGAACTACATCCAAGGAATGCAACGCCCTTTCCTTGTCGTTGCTAGGATTAGGGCATAGAGAAGGCAGAACTATGTCCTGATTCAGATGAAAAGCCGAGACCACCTTAGGAAGAAAATCCGGCTTGAAACGAAAGACAACCTTGTCCTGATGCTTCTCAAAGTATGGAGCTTTAATGGATAAAGCTGCCAACTCAGAAACACGCCTAACCGAAGTGATAGCCACCAAAAAGGCCACCTTTTGAGTAAGCGAAGACAAGGCAACCTCATTCAAGGGCTCAAACGGAGGACCCTGAAGAGCAGAAAGAACCAGGTTCAAATCCCAAACTGGAACCAAGGGCTTCCTAGGCGGACGCACATGCGTAACTCCTTGGAAAAAGGTCCTGACTAAAGGATGAAGTGCAAAGGACCTTTGGAAGAACACCGCCAGGGCAGAGACCTGCCCCTTCAAGGTACTAATTTGGAGCCCCAGATCTAAACCATGTTGAAGAAACTCCAATATTCTAGGAATGGAGAACTCTCGACAAGAGAAGGACCTACCTTCACACCAATCAATATAGGACCTCCAGGTCCTGTAGTAAACAGAAGAGGAAGACCGCTTCCTGCCGCTAATAAGAGTCTGAATCACCGCGTCAGAAAGACCTTCTTCCCTCAAGATGGCGGTTTCAGCAGCCACGCCGTCAAAGCCAGCGATGGTAAATTGGGATAGCGTAGCCGACCCTGGGTGAGCAGGTCCGGCAGCAGAGGCAGGGCGAACTGATCTTCTGCCAGCCTTACAAGATCTGCGAACCAAACGCGCCTCGGCCACCTTGGGGCCACCAGAATCGCCGACGCGCCTTCCAAGGCCAGTTTGCGCACCACTCTGGCTAGCATTGGAAACGGAGGGAACAGGTAAAGGAACCCCAGATCCCTCCAGTTCAGAGACATGGCATCCACTGCCAGAGCCAGAGGATCCTGCGAGAGAGACACAAAGACTGGAAGCTTGTGATTGTGACGAGAGGCAAAGAGGTCCACCGCTGGGACCCCCCACCTGAGACATATCGAACGAAACACCTTGGGACTGAGAGACCACTCCCCCTGACGAGAGGAGGCCCTGCTCAGCAAGTCCGCCTCCGTGTTCTCCACCCCCGGAATGTAGACTGCTGAGATACACGGGACGTGGGTCTCGGCCCAGTCCAGAATCAAAGACACTTCCCTGAGGGCACTCCTGCTGCGAGTCCCTCCTTGGTGATTGATGTAAGCAACCGCCGTCCTGTTGTCCGACCGGACCTGAACTGGCAGGCCTCTCAACTGATGAGTCAAGCGAAACAGAACCAACCTGATGGCTCTCAACTCCAGAATATTGATGGGCTCGTGAGCCTCCTGCGGACTCCACAGACCCTGAAAATGGAGGTCCTTCCAAACACCCCCCCAACCTGACAGACTGGCATCCGTGGTCACCGTTTCCCAACGTGGAGCCAGGAAGGATCTGCCTTTCGACAGATTGACAGACCCCAGCCACCATTGTAGGGAACGACGAGCTCGGGGAGTCAACCGGAAGGACCGGTCCAATGACGACTGCGACCTGTCCCAAACCGTCAGCAGATGAAGCTGAAGCGCCCTCGTATGGAACTGCGCAAAGGGAACTGCCTCGAATGAGGCCACCATTAGCCCCACCAGCCTCATCCCTAGCCGGATGGTCGGATGAGGGGCCAACAAAAGAAGCTGAACTAACTCCTGAATCAAAAGAATCTTGGCCTGGGACAGAAACACCCTGGCCTGCGAGGTGTCCAGAGACATCCCCAGAAAGGTCACAACTCTGGACGGACAAAGAGAAGACTTGGGGTGGTTGATCACCCAACCGAACCTCTCTAGAGTGGACACCACCACTCCGGTGTCCAACTCCGCTTGGTTGAAAGAAGAGGCCATGATCAGTAGATCGTCCAGATAGGGCACAATGCGGATACCCTGAACTCTGAGCAGTGCCATCACCCCTGCTAGCACCTTGGTGAAAACCCGAGGGGCTGAGGTGAGACCAAAAGGAAGTGCCACAAACTGAAAATGCCGATCCTCCACCACAAACCTGAGAAACCTCTGGTGTGCTGGAAAAACCGGAACGTGCAGATAAGCATCCTTGATGTCTATGGACGTCAGAAAGTCTCCCTGACGAAGAGAATGAATGGCCGAGCGCAGCGTTTCCATGCGGAATTTGCGCGGCCGAATAAACCTGTTGAGAAACTTCAGATCCAAGATAGGACGGACCGACCCGTCCTTCTTGGGAACCGTGAACAGATTGGAATAGAAGCCCCTGCCCTGCTCCGAGGGGGGCACTGGGCAAATGACAGCCATGTCCAGAAGATTCTTTACAGCCACCAGGAGCCCCTGCGCCACCAGAGGCTCCGAAGGCATCCGAGACCTGAAGAACCTGGAGGGGGGGCGGAGCTCGAACTCTAGCTTGTAACCGGAAGACACCACTTCCCGGATCCATCTGTCCGAGACTTCTTGATCCCAGATCTGGGAGAAGTGTCTCAGCCGTCCGAGACTTTTTAGACATGAAATCGGCCGCCCACTGGCGCAGCCAGACCGACCGCCGAATAGTCACCAACAAAGCCGACGTCCTACCACACATCATCAAAGTGTCATCCAAGGCAGTTAATACAAAGGATAAAAACAACTCACACCGTTTGAGGCTAAGGAACTCAGCACTACCAGGGCGAAGCCCGGAAGAGGTCAACAAGTCCCTGACCACAGACCTGGCAGCCAAAACCATAAGCTCTGAAGCGCACACAGGCCGTATGGCTGACCCAACGCTAGTAAAGCCATGACAAGCCATTTGATCAATACGTTTATCCTCCCCATCCTTAAGGTTGGAATAAACCGGTCTATTTAAAACCGAGGAATTAGACAACCCCAAAACCGGAGCATCGACCTCGGGGGGGGAAGCCCAGCGCTTAACCACCTCCGAAGGGAAAGGATATTTCTTATCCCACCCCTGAGGGATACCAGGGAGCCGAGCCGGCCTGTCCCATTCCTTATCAATGATTTTGTCAAAATGCCGTTGCGAAGGAAACACCAAGCGCGGCCTGGACTCCTCAAACAACTCACCCTCCTGCTGTGACGCCACCTCGGGAGGGGAGATATTCAGAACCTCCAACATCAGCGCCAGCGCGTGAGGAGAATCCGAGGATCTCCCTAACTCACTAAACTCCGCATCAGCGCCAGCAGACTGCTCATCGTCCGAAACATCTGAGCCCTCAGAAACTTCACCTTCCTCTAACCCAGAATAATCAGACCAATCCAGATTATTAAACTTATCCAGGTCATCAGCCGGCATAGCCGGAGACAAATGCTTCCTCTTGGCCGGAGCCTTACGGGCGACCGAACTGGAAACAATTTTCTCAAGGTTGGCCAATCTGGCGCACATCTCAGATTGCAGATCCCTGCCCATGACAACGTCACACGGAGCGCGCGTCAGGGTGGGAGGTTGAGATGACTCGGCCGGCGGTGCTGACCCAGAAGCCTGGGATCCGGACTGCCGCGCAATAGTTTGCTGTGCACAAGGTATACAAAGCAGTACATCGTCCCCAGTAATGGATGCACCACACAACATGCATTTTTTAGGATGCCCCGAAGGGGCCCCTGCCCCAGTATCCGGGGATGCCTCCATAAGGTGAACTTTATTAGTCGCAATGACCCAGGGAATTACGCCAATAAGCAACCCGGGATGCCCCTTTAATGTCCCGAGTGGGAGGATTTAAGACTAAGTGAACCCAGGGATCTAGGACCGGGAGAAACCCCTAAATACTAATGAAGATCCTCTGTAAAAGCCTCCGCCTAAAAGACAGAAGAAAAACCCCATAAATGCCAAAACAGAACACACAAGGGAGAAAGAATAACAAATAAGGCCCAATGGGCCACTCACAGATCCTTAGGGAACAGGAGCAATGGAGCCCGCAGCACACGAGGAGAGACGCAGGACGACAAGGGGCGTGGTCAGAACGAACCGCGCGAATGGTCATCACCGCCCCCATCTCCCTATGATTGCAGCCAGCTCCGCATCGGCGCTCCAGCAGCGCCACACAGAAGCAGAGGGGGGGCGGAGCCGTGGCGACGCGCCGAAAGCCCGGCCCCGCCCCCCCTCCGACGGAGAAGCGAGAGGAGATGGCTCCCTCGCGTAGCGCCGGTCAGAATCACACTGCGGGCGGGTGCGACCGCAGCAACCAGCGGAGCACCCGCCCTGCCCAGCGAGGGGACAGCCAGCGGGGGGCCGGCCGCGGCAGCGTGCCACGGCCCGGCCCGGCCCCCCCCCAACAGTGTGTGAGGGGAAGCTCCCCTCACAGAAACAACCGGCGCCCCGGCCATAATGGCGGCCGCGGCGCCAACAGTAAAAAGCACAACACACACACACACACAAATTAAAGGAGACAGATAGCTAAAGTATGCTGCTATGTGAGAAACAACCAAAACACTGGCCCTGAGAGAGACCCCCCCAAACCCCCACTGAGTTACCGGGGAAGACTAGAGGGACCCCCCAGGGGCAAATACCAAGGGACGGGGCATCCCAAACCGGGATCACCTAACCCGGCATCACCGCCTACCCTCTTATTAGGGTCTCACGGGGGAGCAGTGCTCCTAGGCACCAGAGGTGCCAATATACCTTCGCTCGGGCCCGCAGCCAAGACTGTGGAGGCATGTATCTGAAGGGCTAATTAGGGAAAAGAAAGTCCGAGCGGAAATAATCACAAAAAATAAGCCGGGAGTTACCCCGGCTACCTGAAATCCCCCTGTGCAAGGAGGAGACATCATCTTCTGACTTGCTCGCCTTCTGCAGAGATGGAAAACTGGGTGATGAGTGGGAGGTCCCAGGTATTTATGGATCAGGGAGGGGCTTTCTTTTACTATCATCTCTGCAGGAACGCCTCTTCAGGACGATATTACCCACATGTTATGGATTCTTGAAGCGGGGTGTGTGACATACTTAGAATATACAAATGAAAAATCACTTTAAAACACTCCGATGATACACACAGCCAGCAAAGAGTTCATAGGGAAATAGAACTGGACAGGGCCGGATTAAGTGCGGTGGAGGCCCCTGGGCACAAAATCTGGTTAAGGCCCCAGATACAGTATTAAATTTTCTTTAAAATAATAGTCCAGCCAAGTAACTGATTGGTGGTTGTCTGGCACCCTCCCACTTACTCGAGGACACATCACAGCTGTAAAGGAGGGCAAGGACACATCACGGCTATAAAGAAGGGTGAGGACACATCACGGCTGTAAAGGAGGGTGAGGACACATCACAGCTGTAAAGGAGGGTGAGGACACATCACGGCTGTAAAGGAGGGTGAGGACTCATCACAGCTGTAAAGGAGGGTGAGGACTCATCACAGCTGTAAAGGAGGGTGAGGACTCATCACAGCTGTAAAGGAGGGTGAGGACACATCACAGCTGTAAAGGAGGGTGAGGACACATCACGGCTGTAAAGGAGGGTGAGGACTCATCACAGCTGTAAAGGAGGGTGAGGACTCATCACAGCTGTAAAGGAGGGTGAGGACTCATCACAGCTGTAAAGGAGGGTGAGGACACATCACGGCTGTAAAGGAGGGTGAGGACTCATCACAGCTGTAAAAGAGGGTGAGGACACATCACGGCTGTAAAGGAGGGTGAGGACACATCGCGGCTGTAAAGGAGGGTGAGGACACATCACAGCTGTATAGGAGGGTAAAGACACATCACAGCTGTAAAGGAGGCTGAGGACACATCATGGCTGTAAAGGAGGGCGAGGACTCATCACGGCTGTAAAGGAGAGCAAGGACACATCACGGCTGTAAAAGAGGGCAGGGACACATCACGGCTGTAAAGGAGGGTGAGGACACATCACGGCTGTAAAGGAGGGCGAGGACACATCACGGCTGTAAAGGAGGGCGAGGACACATCACGGCTGTAAAGGAGGGCGAGGACACATCACGGCTGTAAAGAAGGGCGAGGGCACATCTCAGTGTCACACAGGTAAGCTTCTCTGGGAGAGAAATGTCTGATCTTGCTGTACTGCCACCACCATCTTGCCAGTCTTGTCTTATTTTAGTAACTTATGCATAGAAGAGGTCAAGTCTCAGAAACATCACATACTGAGGAGAGGGATGAAAAGTGCAGGGGGGTGGGGTTATAGTTGTGCGATGTACAGACAGAGCACAGCCGGAGTCAGGAAAAGGACAGCATTCCCAGAATGCAGAGCAGCACAGTCAGAAGACACTTCCTGGCAGGCAGCCCGAGACTGCTTGGGCCGCCATCTTGGATGTTTAAAGGCTCAGAAAATGCTGTAGATGCAGGTAGGGTGGTTTTTAATGCGGGCAATCTGTACGGGGCAGGGGAAACAGATAAGATAGACTCTTGTTTAGGATGACTAAGGCCCTTATTCATCAAGCGATAGCGCCAGGTAGTGTCTGACGAGCGCCAGGTAGCGGCAGCTAACGGCGACTACCGACTCAAGTACGCCCGGCGGCGGTCACAATGACGCATTTATCAAGCAAAATGAGGCTAGCGCCGGCGAGAGCGACGGCTAGCGCGGCATTCATCATGAAGCCGGCTGGACCGAACAGCGCCGCTGCAAATTCCTTCACAGCGACACGTATTACCTGGCGCTACCTGCCGCTCTCCCATACATTTCAATGGCAGACGCTGCAATGATTGTTTTTAGTGGTTTTGGGGTTTTTTGCTTTGGGACAAAATTCAACACATGTTTATATTGATATGTTTTATGAATCTAGCTGGTTATTTATCTTTTTTTTGTTTTTTTTTTATTTTTCACAATGTAATGTTGTGAGTGACATGGGAATTGCATCTCCTCCACCCAAACTCATTGGCCTCAAAATCGCTGGTTTTCCACACAAACGGGGCTTGTCAAGCTATTTTGTAGCCTGTCAGGTTGGGCGGTCACGTTCGCTCTTAGAAATTGTCAGCGCCCAAGCTATTCGGCAGCCCTGTCCTTGATGAATCTGTGTTGGTCAGTGTTTGTGCAGTCGCTGTTTGAATTCGCTATGTGGCGGCGCGAGCGTCGCTGTGCCTCGGTGCGCTGCGTTGTGCGGCGCTGTGCTGTTCATACATGTGCCCTTCTGCCATTTGCAAGGAATTCACTTCCCGCGACCCCAGTCGTTGTTAATGAATACACTGTAGTTGTGAGCGTGCCTGGCCCCATATTGCAGGATTAACATTCAGTCGTACCAGCTCATAACAACCCGTTATGCATTCTCATGTGTGCCACATTTTCAGGTAGTTGTCTAGTTAGATTGTGTGATGACTTTGTGAAGCAATAAGCTCTGTATATTTAAGCACAACGGTGTATGCTTTAGAAGGACCTATGCATTACAGTATGTAGAATCCCCAGCTAAATCAAGCTAATAATTCGTTGCGCCTTTGCCCCTAGCTTGTTTTGCAGCGTCATTTTAATGTTTTTCCGCCACTTAGCTTGCACATAGCTGATATTAGCTTGTCCCTGCTGCGCGCATTTTTTTTTTTGAATTTTGAAGCACAGTTGCTTGCGTCATATCCGGTTCCGGGATCCTCCTTTGCGTTTCAACGCCACCTTAAGGTAAAACTGTCTTGCGCTTATGCCAATAGCTTGTTTTTCAGCGTCATTTTAATGTTTTTCCGCCACTTAGCTTGCACATAGCTGATATTAGCTTGTCCCTGCTGCACGCATGTTTTTTTTTTTAGTTTTGCAGCACAGTTGCTTGCGTCATATCCGGTTCCTGGATCCTCCTTTGCGTTTCAACGCCACCTTAAGGTAAAACTGTCTTGCGCTTATGCCACTAGCTTGTTTTCAAGCGTCATTTTAGTTTTTCCGCCACTTAGCTTGCACATAGCTGAGAATAGCTTGTTGCTGGGGCGCGGTGCGTATTTTTGTTATGTTTTGTTTTTTATTTGTCTCATGTCGCTAGCGTCATTTCCGGTTCCTGTTTCCTCCTTAGCGTTTCCAATATGGCTCCCAAACGGCGAGTAATGCGCCTCCCCAGCTCCTCCTCAGATTCCGGACCCACCACCCCTCCCCCACATCCCCCACCTACCTCACCTTCCCCAAATACCACCCCTCCCACCCATTCCCCTCCTGGGCCCAAGAAACAAAGGCGCACCCGGGTGGATAGCCGTGTAAATGGCCAGGTTGTGAAAGTGAGTATTTTAGTTATGTATTTTTAGCTTAAAAATTGATAAACACACAGGGGGGATAGGGGCAGAATTTTTATTGTTTTTAGGCCAAAATTTAACACTCCACATGGGGCATCCCCATTGTGGATGTCCTGCTTGGATGGCCCCCCCCCCCCCTGGAGGGCCCTAAAAATTACCTCTGCCCCGTCCCATCTGTGCATGCGTGAGTTGCGGATGCCTATTGCGCTTACCTCTAGCAGGGTGTACCCCTGCGCCATACATATTTTCATTTGGTGTGCAGGCGCACTCCCTGTTAGAGTCAAACGCCACATGCGTACTTTGCCGTGCAGACACAGCTGAGCTGGTATGCACCTCCCAAGGCCCTTGGATGCGCATACCACACCGGCGTGGAGCGCTGTGTTTGGCTTGCGGAGTGACGTGGGAGTGTCCTCAGCGGTGTATTTGGGCCCTTCAAAGGGGGTTGCAGACAGTGGGCCACCCACAATAGTTGTGGCCCACAAAAGTGCACCCAAACCCAGAATAATGTAAATCCTGGGTGTGGGTCCACTTTGATCTTGTCTCTGTATAACTGTTTATGACATTGTTCTGAGGTAATGTATTTATTTTTTTTTTTTTTATTTTTTTTTTTTTTCCTAGGACTTCTGCCTGGCCGAATACGACTATGCCCGAGGAGCGAAAAAACGCCTTGCCATGGAGGTGAAGGCCACTGTGTCCCGGCGCTTCCAGACCGACCTGACCATCCGGGCGATTCAACAAAAATGGTCTGATTTTAAGCGCCGGGACCCAGAAGGCGTGTACCGCCTATATGATGCCTACGCATCAGGTAAGTTAAAGCTTATGTTCTTTTTTGCCTTTGTGCAGAATCATCTGCTAAGCTGTGTCCTTTTTTGCTCTTTATATTAATTATTTGCTTTCACCCCCTCCACACAGATAAGCGTCCTCCCCTGGGGAAACGTGGGAAGGGATTCCTCCCCCGAACCAGGCAGGCGGACTCGGGGGAGTCATCGGGGGAGGGTCCCTCCCGCGGGTCCTATTTAGAGGACCCAGGGGAGGAAGGGGATGACGCCCCAGAGGAGTGTGCTGCTGGGGGGCAGGCTGGATCAAGCCTCAGCTCCTCACACTCTGAGTCTGAGGACTCTCACCAGGCAAGGGGCCACTCTCAAGCAGGGAGTGAGAGGGAGGAGGGTGGCCCTTTGCCTGGTGGATCTTCTGAGCAGAGTGTGAGGAGCCGAGGCTCCCCGCCTCCTCCTCAGAGCCCTCCCTGGGCTTCAAGTGGCGCTTCATCCCCTGGTGAGTTTACATGTTTTAATTGTTAGTCTGTGACAGGTTTCATCTGACCATTTGTGCTTAGCCCTTGCAATTCCTCTGTAATTTGCAGGGCATCATATAGGCGGCACCTCCATGGATTTTTGGCGTCAAATCCTCCTCGGGCATAGTCGTGGTAAGTGTATGTTTTAAGCTAGTTCATTTTGGAATTTATGTCATTCCTTAAAGTGGACCCACAAACATTGATGATATTGCTTGGATTATGGCGCCTTCCCTGCCAAATCACATCCCTCACCCAGGGCCCCCCCCCAACCAAACACCACAAACTACTTCCCTCTTTGGGGGTGGCAGAAGCCATTGTCCCTGCCTCCTGTGTGGCACTCGAGATGTGTGTGCGCCTGCGCTCTGTTTCATACTGGCATGCGCGTGCGCACACACTGGCGGAGTGATGTGCGGAAGGCAGGGGCGGTGGCGGACTAAAATTGTGTTGCTCTGCCAAAGTAGACTAATACACTGAATATTCACAATCCTGGGTCTTGGACCACTTTTAACAGACACGTTTCCTGGTCCATTGTCTCAGCTGGTTTGCTAATGTACATTAACATCACAAACCACACTACAGTGCTAGCCAACTGGAAACCAACCCTATGTTTCTGGCCACACCATGATGTGTGCTAGCAATAGTTAATTTACGTGAAGTAGTTAGGGCAAACACATGTTGCACACTGGTAACATTATCCATTAAATTGGTAATGAGTCATTTACAGTGCAATGTAAAGGTTAGTGCCAGATTTTCATAATGGATACATGTGGCAACCATAAACACTTCACATTAACTAATGGGCCAGGAATATAGCAAATATCGTTTAACATGTATGTAAAGAAGTGTTTGTTTTTGGAGGTAAGACTCAATAACCAGATTGATGTCCAAACTTCGGGTGTCATAGCTCCACTAAATGTTGTTTTGTATTTTGATTTTTTATGGACAGATGTCGCTACGCAGACGGAGGCAGAATTCCTCCTCCCCACACCAGCTCCAGGGACGGCCAGCAGCATGGGCCACCGCCACAGCTGCGATGGTGAGTACATCCAAATTAATATGGGTAAATACTTTGTAAACATTTCTCTTCTAGTTACATTTGTAGAAATTTGTAATTTACCAATGTGTGAATATCACACACATCTAGGTTAAATGTGTTTGGTCAATAATCCAACATGCCAGTCACCATCCTTGATAGTTGCCTCACATTCTTGTTACGGACACATACGGACTATTTGTGGCGTATAGACAACCAAATGGGGCTGATTAGGTGTTTACCCATAACATTATAGGGCAAACTTCCATCATCCTTAGGCACTGATGTTTGGCTTGGACTAAAGACATAAATGTCCTTACTTGGCCATAAACATTATTACATTTGCAAGAGTTAACCTGGCCCAACACCAAGGGTGTTTAATGTGCATTAAACATTTAATTTGCCAACAACTAACAACTAACACCCCGCGGAACATACGATAAGTGCAGGTACCGCGGGTCCAACCCCCCAAGCAAACCCCTAATTATCGGAACTTATCTTCCGCTGGCTCCAGCGCAACACTCCAGACGTGCATTTTTCCCCCCTGGGCCTCTGTGAATGGCCGCCGGGTCCCCATGAGCAGCCAGAGAGTGACATGCGTGAAGAGGGGGTGGAAGAGGAGTGTACATTCCTGTTCCCTGCATAGACGTTAGCGTGCGTTTTTTGTGCCAAGCACGTTGGAGCATGGAGAGGTGAGTGGCTATGGATTACTGTGTGTATACACACATCAGGGGAAAAACAGATCTGTGAGCAACAACAAAGTGGGCCAAAACCCATGATAAACTATATTGTGGGTGTTGGTCCACTTTAAGAGTAAAGGTATGTGGTCCTAACATGTTTTCAAGCCAATATTAAAACTTTAATGTAAAATGTTAGGGGCACATTGTTCACCAATGTTAATGTGAGTGTTAGCAAGTTTGAAACACTGACATTACATTGCTACATCTGTGTATGTTGAGTTCCCAATCAAATTCTAATATATTATTTTTAATCACATCTCTACAGCTTGTATACGCCAGCATCGCAGACTGTGGCGGGCCTTCCGACAGATGAAAGGGATGCTGCTGGCCATGAAGAGGCGTCGGAGACGTTAGGGTGGGGGGGATGGCTGCCCTGGCCATGTTTTAGTGGCTTTGTTGGCCTATGTTGGCCGTGTTGGCCCAATTTGTAGAAATACATTTATATTTACCAATAACTGTGTTGTTCCTTGACCAGCATAGGTTTAGATTCCAAAAAACCATTATGTCTAAAATTAGGCAGCCATTTTGAGCCAGTACATGTTTACACCATAGTAAGCAATGTTAACTAATGTGGCACATAAATGGTGGCATAATATTAGAGATGATTGAGCAAATCAGCCATGACTGTGTATTTAGCTTTCACATGTATGGATAAACACAAATTAGAGGTGGTTTTCAAAAATATATTTACATAAATAATAAGAAAAAGGTTTACAAATTAATATTCTTGGCTGGGTGGCCGGGGAGGTTGGGAGTCATTGCTAGGGGCGGTGTTGGGGGACAACAGTGCAGTAAAAAATATAGACTGCTGTTGTATGAGCTGTTGTAGCAACAACAAAGTTTGGTCCTGCCGCTGTATTGCTTCTGCCTGGCGCTGTATTGCTTCTTCCTGGCGCTGTACAGATTGCTCGATAACATTTGCAAGGCGACCAAGGTCCTGGTTCTGTTGTAGGTTTTGCCGTAACTGGTCCACCTGGCGCTGCAGGCCCTCATTTTGTTGCTGACACATCAGCACCTGATTTTCCAACGCCGCAATGCGCTCATTAGTTCCATCACGCGGCTGTTGGCGACTGTAGTCCTCCAGCATCCGGACCCCTAGTTGGTAGAAATCGGCACTGGTTGGTGCCACACCTCCTCTTGCTGTGGTTGGAGGCTAAACAAATAGTAAACCACATTTTAGTCAAACGGAACAAATGCAGTTATGCCCCTCCCAAAAGTTACCATAAACACTCACTAGACAACTTACCCTTGTCTGAGCCTCTGAAGCTTGGCCACATGGGACTTGGGAAGAGGTCCCAGCTTGGGGTTCTGGTTCCGCCTCCTGCCAAAACAACAATGAAACGAAATGTTACATGTTGCTTCTTCCACTACCCACGAATATGCCAATGGGTTTCGAGGTCGTCTACATCAGCCATGTTACCTGCGTGTCCTCCGGCCCAGGTAGGCTCGAGGTATCGCTGCCAGAGAGTCGCAATTCAACATCCGAGATGTCGGGCAAGTTGGCATATGCTAAACAGGAAAATCAGGTTAGTAGGTCTGTGGGCCAAACTCTAATGTAACCTGGTTAGGCTATCGAGGCCATACCTCTAAAAAGTTTAAAAATACACACTAGACCAAAGGTCTCGGTTAAACTCAGATTGTTAACATGTATGTTACAGGACTAAGACGCACTAATTTCTGCAAATCTCATCATAAACATTGCTTAAATTAAACATACCACCAATATCCCAGATGTCTGGAGTGGGGTCCTCACTCGAGCTTGGACCTTGAAAATACATGTGGACACACAAGTTGCCAGAAGCAAGTGGCACAACATTAGAGCCAAAATACAGACTAGAGCAAGGCAAAACCACTTACCCTCATCTCTGGCAGCTGGAACTTGAGGGGCCCTTTCTGGACAGCCACTTCCGATATTCGGGTCAACTAAAAAAAAAAAAAAATGTCTCTAAATAATCAGCAAACTACTACAGGGAATGTTTGGCTAAAAATATGTCCGCAAATATACATTGCTATCACTCAAATAACTAAGAGACTGACCCTGGGGAGGCAACCAGCACTCCCAAGAGGCATCTTCAAGTTTACCAAGCAAACATGTAGCTTAGTAGACTAACCAAATTGAACCAGTGTAACCTAAACAGCAGAAAGGATACATTATGTATTGCTCTACACACCAACAGGGTCCTGTTGACCGGCAACATCGGAAGTGGGGTCCAAAGATGAACCAGTCACTTGGCCTACCAAGAAAAAAGACAAATGAGACACATGCACTTGAGTCAAAGTGGATCAAGCAAGGTGAACACATGCACTTACCGACATCCAAAGAGTAGGTGGGATCCGGAGGAGATGCTGGGGCCAAGGGCATGGGAGCTAGGCCAAAATAAAACCAACATTGAGCCATAGCTAATGTGCGTAGCAAAATACAACATGCATTAAGGTGTGTGAGCAGCTCTTTCACTAATATTGACTAATCAAGCCAAGTGTGGCTCACACATTGATATGCCGATATATGGCTACACATCTCTGGCATCCTACATATCTACACATGTTAGGGCCTTGTTAGTTACTTGCTGTGAGTGTTACAGTGGGCGTGCAATTAGGGCGCACGCACATATTATTAATAGTCAACAGGGCAAACCTTTATTGTTTGAGCTGCTCCCACACCCATTTGTTTAGAAAAAAACCAGCAAACAAATTATGGGTAAATACCTTCAATGGCAGACTGGGGTAGCCTTGAGGTTGCTGGAAGGGCAGGAGCTTGGGTGTCCGGAGCCACATCCCGGACAGCAGCATGTGCACCTATGCATAAAGCAACAGACAGAAAAGTTACAAATGTTTGAGCTAAAATGTAATACTTCACAGGTCCTACAGTTAGTTGGTCAGAATGTAAAAATGCTAATCACAGACATTAACATTAGGTTATTGTAAAAGCCAGAAAATATGTACCTTCAGCCCAACCGGTGGTGTCATCCCCAGGATCCACACCCTGCAGCCGAGCCAGTGGGATTTTGGCCTTCAGCATCTCCTCATACGGCCTGTAGGTACTCTTTGGAGCCTGGATGAACCCACTGTCCACATCAAGATCGTGATTCATCTTTTTCATAAGGGCCCCTCGCAAAGTGTAGAAGCGTTTCCTGCAGGATGGGCCACTACGTGGGTGTTGAGCTGTGCTACTAAGCTCCACACCAATGGCATCCCACAGTTTGCTTCTTTCTTGTTTGCCTATGGACTTGCTTTGGGAGCCAAATATCAGCTCCCATTTCGCAAGTGTCAGGCGCACAAGATGATTATTCTCAGCCAAATTAAATTCAGGCTCCCTCTTGGCACCTGGGCGCTTAGCCTGGGGTGCTGCCCCACCTTCAGGCTGTGCCCTTTTCCGTAAGGGAGGTCTGCGCACAGCACCCACCAAACTCCTACTCGGGCCTGCTGTGGCCGGCAGATGTCCTGTATTTGGCTCCATCCTGTAGCTGCACACACACACAAATCAACACCCCACAAGCACGCATGCACACTACAGAATGGCATCGCAATCTCTTAGGCTTGGGCAGGTTTTATGTGCTCTAACAGCCAATCCAAAAGCAGCCCACTTAATTGATTCACACATACAGCCCAGTTCCTTCTAGGCACACCTCCACTGCACTGACAGAAGCATGTGTGTTAGCCAATTAACTCATTACAGACCTCATTAAACAAACAACACACACCCAAATCCAACAATGGACTGATGTATCTGCAACCCTTGTGACATGTGCTTAGCCTAACGGCTATTTAAAAAAACAACAGCTTCACTTTCATTGGTCCCCACCTGATTTTTGGCCCATGTCCGTTAATGCACGCAAGTTACGGCTCAAGTACGCTAGTAGCGCTACTAGCGTGCGCGTGCGCACTCTGTTTTACGCACACCTGGGTCGGCTAATTGGCGCCCGGAAATAGCAGAGCGACGCAAAAGGCGGCAAAGCGGACCTGTCACTTTAGAAAATGAAGTATAAAAGGAAGGAATGTTCTAGCTTCTGCTATTCTTACACTGTGGCAAAGGCTGTGGTGTGGTGCTGTGCTCGCTTCCCTTAGCTCATTTGAGCCTCTGTCTGGTTTCTGTCCTCACTCTCTGTGGCTTGTTGGGTGATTTCTGACATCAGTGCTGTTTCTTTAGGAGCTTGGTTTGGGTGGCATCTGCAAATATTGTGTAGCATACAGCAAGTGAGGCTTGATTTTGGGGCCTTTTGTGGGCTGTGCAGCAACTCCCCTCTTGGTTGTGCTTAACTTAGAAAGCTGGTTTTCAGCAGGCTGGTGGTTTGGACCACTATAGTTCTGGTTTTGTGGTGAGCTGCATTGTAGCGGGTGTGTGTGTAGTGTGATTGTTTGTGTGTGTGTTGTGTGTTAGTGTTTTTTTTTGTTTATTTTTGTTTTTGTATATATCTTTAGTGTGTGTGATGGATAAGAGGGTGATGTATGGTGTCTGGGTGGATGGATGTATGTGTATGCTGAAAGAGCAGGAGGAAAGGGAGCGGGGTGTTGTGAGGCTTAGGGCACCCCGCTCCTTTGCAATCCGCCTTTCAGTATGGGACTTAAGTGACGAGCAGATCAGGAGCCGCTTCCGTCTGAATCGTGCTGCACTACAGTCCCTATATGATCAGATTAAGACCAAAATCGAGCCATCCACCAAACGCACTCACTCCATTCCAGGCATAGTACGCCTGTGTGCCACTCTTAATGTTTTGGCACGAGGGACCTTCCAGGCAACCTCAGCCCTCCTCAGCGGGATAAGCCAGGCTACTATGAGCCGCATCCTAATCCAGGTAGTTCTGGCAATTTGTGATTTAATCCCAATTTACATCAAGTTTCCTGAGGATGAGGAAGAGGTTGCCAAAATAAAACATGCTTTCTATCTGATGGGAGGGATCCCGAATGTGCTAGGGTGCGTTGATGGTACACATATCCCTTTCCGCCCTCCCCGTGCACAGGAGCTGTCCTACAGAAACAGGAAGCAGTTCCATTCATTTAATATCATGGTGGTCTGTGACCCAGACATGAGGCTGCGGGCGGTGAGATCGGGGTTCCCCGGCTCATGCCACGATTCTTACGTCTTGCAGCGGACAGTCCTGTGCCGGAAGTTTGATAACAACGAAATGCCAGCTGGCTGGCTACTGGGTAATAAATTAACCATGTCTATGTATTTTGCTAATATGTGGCCTAGTAAGGCAATTTTAACCAAACTACCACCCAAAAACATGTACTAGTACTAATTGCTGTCTCTCTCCTTGTGTTTTTTCTACAGCGGACAAGGGATATGGGCAGAGAACGTGGGTCATGACTCCGGTCAGGAACCCACGGACCTCTGCCCATGAACGCTACAATGCAGCGCATCGCAAGACCAGAAGCATTGTGGAAAGAACCATCGGCCTGCTGAAAGCACGCTTTCTCTGTTTGGCACGGCCAGGAGGAGAGATGCTCTACAGCCCACAGAAGGTTTCCAAAATCATCCTTGCATGCTGTGTGTTACACTGTATATGCCACCGAATCCAAGCCCCCGAGGAGACAGCACTGGTGCCAGAAATCCCCAACCTGCCCGCAGATAGAAGTGAGGACACCCAGACTGGCGATGAGCTAAGGGAAAGGCTGATCACTTCTTATTTTGCGGTAAGCTAACTACCCTTCACTCTAATGCAAGTACTGCACTACTGTTTAAATGTCTTTGACCTCCCATCCAAAAGAGCAAACAAACGCACTAAGGGGGGTTTAAGATGACCCAAACCACTCTAAGGGGGGTTTAAGATGACCCAAACCACTCTAAGGGGGGTTTAAGATGACCCAAACCACTCTAAGGGGGGTTTAAGATGACCCAAACCACTCTAAGGGGGGTTTAAGATGACCCAAACCACTCTAAGGGGGGTTTAAGATGACCCAAACCACTCTAAGGGGGGTTTAAGATGACCCAAACCACTCTAAGGGGGGTTTAAGATGACCAAAACCACTCTAAGGGGGGTTTAAGATGACCAAAACCACTCTAAGGGGGGTTTAAGATGACCAAAACCACTCTAAGGGGGGTTTAAGATGACCAAAACCACTCTAAGGGGGGGTGTAAGATGACCCAAACCACTCTAAGGGGGGGTGTAAGATGACCCAAACCACTCTAAGGGGGGTTTAAGATGACCCAAACCACTCTAAGGGGGGGTGTAAGATGACCCAAACCACTCTAAGGGGGGTTTAAGATGACCAAAACCACTCTAAGGGGGGTTTAAGATGACCAAAACCACTCTAAGGGGGGGTGTAAGATGACCCAAACCACTCTAAGGGGGGTTTAAGATGACCAAAACCACTCTAAGGGGGGTTTAAGATGACCCAAACCACTCTAAGGGGGGGTGTAAGATGACCCAAACCACTCTAAGGGGGGTTTAAGATGACCAAAACCACTCTAAGGGGGGGTGTAAGATGACCCAAACCACTCTAAGGGGGGTGTAAGACGCCAATGTTGGTTATCAAGTTATGCATTTTTTTTAAAGAAAACACAAAACAACTATAAAGATATATACTAACTGCACTTTTCTTATTTTTTCAGGCACAAAGAGATGCACCATGATCCCTAAATTCCTTTTCCAACCCTTTCCTGGACTTTACTTTTCTTTTGAATTTCTGCTGGACTTTTCATTTTCTATTTCATTTCTGTTTTATTATTAATTTTTGGTTAGAGTAAAAATAAAAAAAAAATTAGATATATACATGTGGCTATGTGTTTAATTCTGTTGTAAGTTTCCTTTTCATTCTAATTCCTATTTTCATTTTCCTTTTTTTTCTCTGTTCTGTTTTTATTTTCCTTTTCTATTTTCCTTTTCTTTCTCTGTTCTGTTTTTATTTTCCTTTTCTATTTTCCTTTTCTTTCTCTGTTCTGTTTTTATTTTCCTTTTCTTTCTCTGTTCTGTTTTTATTTTCCTTTTCTATTTTCCTTTTCTTTCTCTGTTCTGTTTTTATTTTCCTTTTCTTTCTCTGTTCTGTTTTTATTTTCCTTTTCTATTTTCCTTTTCTTTCTCTGTTCTGTTTTTATTTTCCTTTTCTTTCTCTGTTCTGTTTTTATTTTCCTTTTCTTTCTCTGTTCTGTTTTTATTTTCCTTTTCTTTCTCTGTTCTGTTTTTATTTTCCTTTTCTTTCTCATTGGTGGTTTAATTGTATTTCCTTTTTATGTAACAAATAAAAAAAAAAAAAAATTGTGGCTATGTGTTTAATTATGTTTTATTTTCCATTTATATTCGAAGATCTGGTAGAATTTAATTTCCTTTTCAACACAAAATAAAAAATTTTTACATTTTAAAACAAATGTGGCAATGTGTTTTATTCAGAAGGTACTGGATGGCCAGGACACAGCAAAGCTAACAGGCGCTGTGTAGAATAGCGTGGTCACACTGACTGACAGCGCCTACAAAGCTGAGGGCCAACATCATATTCAGCAATGTAGGCGTTGTTCGCAACAACGCCAGGTAGCGACTGAGGAGGCCTGCTATAGCGAATCGCTAACGCCCGCGGCTGACGCTAGCGGCGCTCATAGCGCCATACTTCAGTCGCTCATCTGTCGCTACCTGGCGCTATTGATGAATCGGCCTCTTTATTTCTCACAGTTTAACTGTGAGAAATGAAGGATTAAAGCGGACCAAGACCCACTGAACTTGTGAAATACATACGGCCATAGCTCCTGCCGATATTTCCTTTTTAGAGTGTAGAACTAGAAATGGATCATTTCGTTTTTCGAATCATCCTGGAACACTGATTTTTTTTTGCTGTCTCTCTCTGTAAGATGGCAGGAGATCAGTCATTGTAAACAACCATATTTTTTGATTGTAACGTTATACATGTTTTTG
The DNA here is from genome assembly GCA_027917425.1 of Gastrophryne carolinensis. Classification (NCBI taxonomy): domain Eukaryota; kingdom Metazoa; phylum Chordata; class Amphibia; order Anura; family Microhylidae; genus Gastrophryne; species Gastrophryne carolinensis. The sequence continues at coordinate 428,196,144 of CM051238.1, forward strand.
GAATCATTTTGTAATATGAATATATTAATATCAGACCTGTAAGATCATTTCTGCACAAATTTTTTTTTTTTTTTTTTTTTTTACTTAAAAAAAAAACCTAACATTGCAGAAGTGGTCTCAGAATTTTTGACATTAAAAAAAAAAAATAAAAAAAAATAATACCAATTAATTATGATTATTTCAACATTGCTCCATTGAAATGCATTGGACAATGCCAGGGAGCGACAGGTCATACCTGGCGCCCGATAGCTGGCGGTACCTGGCGCTCGTCAGACACTACCTGGCGCTAGCCCGTGATAAATAAGGCCCTTAATCTCGCCCCTTCTGAGCAGCCGGGCGTTGCTGTTGGCTCAGCGGTGGCTTGGTTTTCAAAGAAAAACAGGTTTTTCACTGCCGAAGCCACAACCTGTAGCACTTTTGAGAGAGATTGGCTGTGATGAGGTGAAGCCGACTAGCTGTATCCCCAGCATGCCAATTAGAAAGGCTGGATACGGGAACGTGAATGGTTGCAAAGGAGCCAACGATACGGCCGTCGGCGAAGACTTGTCGCAAGACCAGCCGAGATCTGGTGTTGTGATGGATGGAGGTTATAAATGATAAATTAAACATATGATGGTGAACATTCCCTCCTCCATTTGTTCCACTCTATCTTATTTTTCTCTCTGAATTGTATGCTTAGGCCCTTATTTATGAAGGAATAGCGACAGGTAGCGACTGGTGAGCGGCCGGTAACGACGGGCCCCGCCACGAGAACGCCAGCTCCCCACCACAATCACACATTTATCAAGCCAATCCTGCTTAGCAACTGAGATAGCGCCATATAGCGACTCATTCATCATTATTCCAGGCTCAGCCCACAGCGCCAGCGTCCGACCTTGAACAGCGACAGGTATGACCTCTCGCTACCTGGCGCTCTCCAATGCATTTCAATGGAACACTCTTTAAATATTAATAATTAATAGTTATTAATTTTTTTTTTTTTTTATTAAATGTGAAAAATTCTGTGACCACTTCTGCCATTTTAGATAATTTTTTTAAGGTAAAAAAAAAAAAAAAATAGTACAGAATTGATATTACAGGTCTGATATTAATGTATTCATATTACTAAATTATTTAAAAAACTTGTTTTTTTGGTTTCCAAAAATATGGTTGTTTGGGGGTTAAAAAACTACTTTTAACCCATCGCCGCCAGCGCTCTGGGGTTTAAACATGCATTTTACAGCGCGAGAATTTTTGGAGCGTGATTTTTTAATGAATATGATGGGAGCCGGTCGCTAGGGCCAGTCGCTATCATGCGCTCCCATACAGCACGGAACCTGTCTAATAGCGACTCCTCACCCAATATTCAACATTACGGCAAGCCGACTGAGTCGCTATCAACAACCGAACAACGGCCAAGCACAGCGACTACTAGCAGGCGCTGTGAAAATGCCGCTACAGTCGCTCAACTGTCGCTACCTGCCGCTATTAATGAATCGGCCTCCCCGTGGCTAATAAAGGTGAAATAAACTCTCAGCCAACCATTTCACTTCGCTATTTCTCTTTTGCTTGACAATAATGCTTAGGATTATGAAGATAATAGAATATGCTGCTACTAATGTGTTACTGTGATAAAGATGGCGTTGGGAAGCTGGACAACGCCTTTGATTGGCCTCCCTTTAGGCTTAGCTAACATATCTAATAACATATCTAATATGATATGCCCCTTTAGATGATGTGTGTAAGTTTTCTATTTTACTATAAATAAAAAAAATAAATAAAGAGGGGAGCACCAGATGCATCTCCGTGAGATAGTCAAACACATTCCAAATGATTGTATTTCTCTGTCTCACATATTTCTTATCTCCTTGGCTGATTTGAAAGACTGAACGACACCCAGGACCCCTGTTAAAATGGGCACGAAGAAAGGGGTCCGTCTGACGGATAGCTGTCCTTGACAGTATAGGATTCCCCGGGGGGTAGGCTAGCGACCAGGCCTGGAATCTAAAAAAGGCTCCTTTGAGTGCGTTTGGTGTAAAAGGCCCTTCAAATAGTAAAAACAGGTATTTTCACTATCCCAGGTTTTGTTCTCTAGTGAGGCATCCCAAACCAAGATTTCACACAGCACGGCATCCATAATAGGTGCCAAGAGGAAAGGGGAATCGGCTGCAACAGGTTTTCACCCACTTTAAACCGGACCTTCACCCTGAATAAGAGTCTCTTATGTTCACCCCACCCTGTACATACCGATTACCCTCATTAAAAATCATCCTACCATCATCTACTGCATTTTCTGAGCCTTTAAACATTCAATATGGCGACCCATGGAGTCTCAGGCTGCCTGCAAACAGGAAGTGTCTTCTAACTGTGCTGCTGTGCATTCTGGTATTGCTGTCCTTTTCCTGACCCCAGCTCTGCTCTGTCTGTGCAAAGCACAGCTATAACCTGCACCCCTGCACCCCCCCTCTCCTCTCCTCAGTATGTGATGCTTCTGAGGCAAGATGGCGGCGCCCGTATCAAAGAGTGCTGGACAGAGTTGCATGCTAGTGGTGGAAAGAATAAAAAGTGACTAAAATGTAAACTGTATTAATTTTAGATGCTAGGGAATAGTTTTAAAGGTTTGGGCTTTTCTTCAAATGGTGCTGAAGGTCTGGTTTAAGTTTGCACGTGGACCTCCTCAACCCCCCCAAAAATTACTAAGCAGTGCACACAAGGATTCCCTCAACTACCATAAGCAGTGTGTGTGCGATACCCCCCTTGAACCCACTATGTATTGCCAGGACTGGATTAGTGTGGTAGAGGACCCTCGGCCAAAAGTCTAGTGGAGGCCTCATAAGTAACTGTAGATCAATCACTGCCCTTGTTAACCACTGGTGGTTCTGGGGTGAGAAACTGCTGAGATGTTACGAGTCTTCTCTGTCTGCCCAGCCTTGCATTAGGCCAATGCCCCAGACCTTGTAACATGAATCCCCTACCCTTGTTAAGCACTGGTGGCCCTGGGGTAAGAAGCTGCTGAGATGTTATCACTCTTCTCTGACTGCCCAACCTTGCATTAGGCCAATGCCCCAGACCTCGTAACATGAATCCCATGAACAGTCTGAACAGCTTGCTAGACCTCCACAAATGTTTTAGTGTAACTGACCAGACACATGGCCGGGGTCCTCCAGCCACATGTGGCTCCTAAACTGCTATAAAGCAAATCCACACCAGTCAAAGTCTTCAGTTGTCAGCCATTTTTTGGAAATTGCCGCTTGTCTAGAAATCTTTTAAACATATATTCAGGGAGGACCATCTGAATGCAAAATGTCCGATTATCAGGATGGAGGTCTTTTTTAACTACCCAACCTTGTATCTTGTCTGGTCCAGACTGCAAAGGCCGAATAGCCTTCTCTTCAATGTCTTCTGGGTTAACTGGCTCCAGACTTTCAAGACAGAATCGAGCCAGTTGCTGTCTTCTTTCTCGCAGTCTTCTGACCTCATTATCCATCCTTTGTCTTCCAAAACGTTCCACCTTCTCCCAGAACGTCCGATTGAAATGTGCGTAGAGATACCAATCTAGATTATTCCATGCCCAAAGTTTTCCTACCTCATCCGGTTCCAGCTGTGAAGAAGAATTACGGCTATTGAGTTTGAAGGTGACAACGTCGTCGAGCTCCCAGCAGAGTTCCTCTTTGAGGAGAATCATTGATTCATCGAAATACTCCGTTATAAGAACCAACCTGAAAACTTCCTCTGCAGCCTGCACTGCAGCCCTCACCAGCTTCTCCGTAAATGGGGCATCAGGATCATGGCCCAGATCGTACCACATGGGGTTGTGGGCCAAGTGGTAGTGAGACTTATTCTTAAGATAGTATCGTGAGGGATTAGAAAGAAAGGTTTTGAGGTTGGGTGCTTTGTTGAAGACCGGGAAGAAATAGGAAAAAGTAGACGCGGCAAGGCTGGCCGGTTCCCGGAGAATTGTGAAGTAGAAAGAGTCTTCAGGCATGACCTTCTGAACCTAAAATAGACAATATACAAAACATTTAGATATTTCCTCTACAGGCAACATCAAACCTACCAACTTTTCACAGTGGGAATGAGGGACATTTGAGGGATGGATAAGAGATAGGCTGTAACAGTTACAATATAAATACTTTAAATAGGCAAATGAATCATTTATTGATGCAGATCTGCATGTTACTACTCAAAGAGGGACAAATGAGACCAACGAGGGACATGGGGACATGGACTCAAAAGAAAGACAGTCCCTCCAAATCAGGGACACTTGGGAGGTATTGAACTTTACAAGTACAAACGCTCCAACTTTGTGCTTGTGCTTGCAAAGGAAAATATAATTACATTAAATACTTGCCGCACATTAATTTCCTATATTTCCATAAGAAATGAATATTTAAATATTGGAAATATCAATAATCATATCACCTCAACAACCATCAATTTGATACAAACCCATGATTGGTGAAGCTCTCATCGATAGTGACTGAACTTGACCCAAACACGAAACTGGTCCCCATTGAAATCAATGGGGACCTGAACTTTAGGGCCAAAAATTGACCTCCGCCCATGCCTTACCTGCTCGAATTAAAATTACCAGTGGGTATGGAACCCAGGCAAGTGGGTGAGGAGTGGGGGGGGGAGGTCCCCTAATTTACAGCCCAGCAGCCAGAAGTAGCTTTTCAACTTACCTCAGCCCCACGATCCATCCATTGGCATTGGCGTTCTACTGTCAAAATGTCCACGGCAGGGGCATCAGAAAAATGGCCACCCCAATGAGTGAGGACACTTTACATTCTAAGCTGGTGCAAGTGTCCTCACTCATGGGGGCGGCCATTTTTCTAATGCCCCTGCCGTAGCCATTTGGACAGCGCAATGTCCACCACCGAATCGCAGGGCTGGGTAGGTTGTACAGCAGCTTCCTGCTGCTGTACACTGTAGGTGAAGCTGGTTGATAGGCTGCTCAGAAGCCCATCAACCAGCTTTTCTGGGTTTGGGTCGAATGCCGAACTCAAACATGGATTTCTGCCTGAAGTTCCTTACGAACCCGAACTTTGAGTTTGGCCAACACTACTCATCCTGATGAAGAAGAAGCAATATTTCCTCAAAGGCCTTGCGCATACAATCTATTGTGTGAGAAATTAGCCAACACAACAGGATAGTCCCCTGGCTGGGGGTGGACCTGGGAGGGGGGTCTCTGGAGAATGGAATGACCTGTCATACCCTGGGTGGGGTAAACTGTGTTAGAATGGGGATTTTTTATTAGGTGTATAATTTAGATGTAAATACTTAGGTAGACCACTAGAGGCCCCCATAGTATAAGAAATGCTGACTGCTGTTTTTTTTTTTTACCTTTTATTTAATTGGTGGTTCACTGGGTGGGTCACTCACTGTAACGAGGGGTGCCCCTCATTGGCTGTAATGAGGGATGCCCCTTACTGGCCGTAATGAGGGATGTCCCCCAATGACTGTAATGAGGGATGCCCTCCACTGTCTATAATGAGGGATGCCCCCACTGACTGTAATGAGGGATGTCCTTCACTGGCTGTAATGAGGAGTGCCCCTCACTGGCTGTAGTGAGGGACGTCCCTCACTGGTTGTAATGGAGGGATGACTCATGTGTGTGTGTGTGTATGGGGGGGGGGGGCTTGCCTCTACTATTATTGATTATTTAATTCTTAGGTGGTGTTTCCCTTTCTAGGTGTGGCTCGGGCGTGGTTTAAGTGCAAAAAATCCCTTCTGCCGTGCTACGCATGCCACTTCACATGTCCCTCTTTTGAGTTTTCAAAAATTTGGGAGGACACACATGACACACATCATTATAACCTTAAGAGTGCTGCATGGTCCCAGTATCTTCTCATAAGCCGATCTTGCTGGACGGGGGCATGAGCTGGCAGTTTGTTGTGCAGCACAGAGGAATATGGAAGAGGAGAAGCGGCTGCCATCGGTCCAGAACCATGCTGTGGCTGCTATAGAGCTCTCCTGATGCCTGATGTGAGGAGCCTGGCTGCCAGGGTCCCCTCCTCCCCCTCTGCCTCCCTATACAGATACTATGTGGCAACAAATCCCCCCTGCCTCCTGTTCTCCTGCTGTGCACTACATTGATAAAAATGGCCACAGCACAGCAATGAGCAGAAGCAATCTGCTTTGGGGGCCCCAGGCAAGCGCCTGGTTTTCCCTCCACTAACGCCGACCCCGCTTAGACCCTAGTGTCTGGTGACCCTGTTTAGTCTTCACAGGAGAGGCGAGGAACCCAGCATGGAACCTGGAAGTTAGGGGCTCATGGGAAGGTGCCCCCATTGGGATCCCAGGATGGGATGCCCACAAAGGAGAGAGAACAGGAGGAGACCCCATTGAAAGGTACTAGGGAAGAAACCATGTTTTTCAGGTCAACTGTGTTGAATTACGTGAACTATGTGCTGGAGAGTGAAGAGTTTAATAAATAAGGGGCATCCCGCAAAGAAAGCTGTGTGCTTTACTATCTCTGCTGTGCTGTGGAGAATCATGGTGCTCATCATTGTATAAACTGTGTGAGTACAATGCCCGGTCCCTGGCCAACCCCCTGAACCCAATTTGAATAACTTTAACCCTTTTTTCCCCAAGGGCATGCACCGCCCCCCTTGAAGCGGAACAAAACCAGGGATTTTGACTATTCTGGGTTCTGTTCTGTGCCTTGGGAGTATCCCAAATTGGGATAACCTGCTGTGTGAACTCCCTAGATCGCTAAGTACAACTCACCTCTTCCCGGTCCAACGACGCATGCGCGGGCTCTCATCCAATGGGAGATGTTTCAAACCACAAATAGAACCATATGGCACCACTGGAGAAGCTACGGGACAGTAGCGGAACTCGTGGGGACTAGATTACCTACTGATCCCCAGTCTATCTATTAGAGGCGATTACAGGGTGGTAACTCTTTATTTCATTTACTCTCTCTTTATCTTGAGTATTTCTGAGGATTACCTCCCATTGACCTTCACTACAAATTGGGCCTATTGCTGTTTATATGATGTATTGAGAAACATATATTTGGCATTATTTAACTTATAGACATATTTTTTGTTCTCGGCACATGTCACTTTATGGATTATTGTATTAGTATAGGTAAACACTGTAGTGTAGATGTTTGCAATGAAATTGTATTTTTAGGGGGTTATTTAATAAACATTTGTCTGTGTGTGGTTCTGGTTTGGTTTCTGGCTGCTGGGACACACAGTGCCCCAGCTTCGGTCTGATTTGTGTCGGTGCCGGATGCCTGAGGCACTGGTATTTGAAGAGAGGGAGCTATTACCAGGGCTCGCCTCTGTTTCAGACTCAGTGGGGCCTTCTCAGCTCAGAGGTGTGAGAGAATCAGCAGGAAGTCTGTGATCTGAGCTTGGCTCAACTCACAGATGCTAATTCGCCTTGCTGGAGAGATTAGGTCCGGTGCATGTTTATGGACAGTGGAGAATAAATGGGGGAGCTCCGGGCTTGTATCCAGAGTTTCAGGCATTTTTACACAAATTATAATAAGAGGAGCTCAACAACTGAAATGCAGCCTAAACACACTGTAAAGTTTGTCCCCTTTGTCCTCAGCAGTGGCTCCCTATTACTGAGTCCCGCCAGCACTCTCTTTCCTGCTATATCGGTCTACTTAGTGAGGAAATGACTTCACCATTCAGCTTTCAGTCTCCACCCCGCTGACCTGGTCCATCAATCAACCTTCAGTGGACCAAGAATGTAAACCTGTCCAGACATCTTTATTAGCTGCCTCTCTCTGCAGCCATGAAACCCCACCCTCCTCTCTGGTCACACTATCCCCTCGATTCAAAGAGCAAAAGTTAATTGATTTCGTATCGAGAATCGTAAGTTTGGGTGGGTGTTAGTCATTTTTTCCTGTTTTTTTGGCCATTTCCGACTCGCACGAGCCTACGTACGAATGCGTATATGCTCTTACGATCAGCGGAAGTTCGTTCCTAAATTTTAGGATCAAAACGTAAAACTTAGGATCAAATCCTAAAACTTACGATCAAAACGTAAAACTTAGGTTAATTGGATGTGTTTAGGTGTGATTCAGAGAAACCTCTAAACGCGTTTTAAAAGAAAGCCACAGCCGACACCTTTTAGCAGCCGGATTGCTGTTCGTGAACAGGTTTTTTGGCTAAGTGGAGGAGTCTGCGTGTCTTGTGCTCCAATGAACTGCATGTATCAGCATGGCCGAGGCCATAAATTGTATGGCAATGCATACCTGATTCATGTATGCCTTCTAAAAGCATTTTAATGTGGACCTTAATTAGTCCTTTGCATGTAAACCTTTATTTTGCAATATATTTGCGTTAATTAAAGAAACTTATGTCCTTTGTTATTTATTTTAAAATTGAGGTACTAGAATAATATTTTTAGATTGCATTTATTGGTGTAGTTGTTTACCTTTGCTTTGTTTAATTATTTAAGCACATCTTTGGTCAGATGCATCACACTTACTGAGGAGAGGAGAGCGGGATAAAGTGCAGGATGTGGGTTACTGCTGTATTTTGCACAGACACAGCAGAGCTGGGGGCACGGAAAGGTCAGAAATCAAAGAATCCAGAGCAACACAGTCACAAGGCCCTTTCTGTTTGCAGGCTGCCCGATAATACCTGAGCCGCCATCTTGGCTGTTTCTAGGCTCATAACATGCAGAAGTTGCTGGGTGTTTTTTAAGATTTGTGAGCAAATCTGTATGTAGAGGGTGTGGGTAACCACACTAAAAATTTAAAGTTGTACCATTTGAAGCATAAATATTAAAATTAAATCCACAAGTAAAAAATGCAAGTTAACTAAAAATTAAACAAAGTAAGATTTACTTATGCAAATGCATTCATTAATGGTTGGTTACTACAAAATGAATGAAATAAAGAAAAATAAAAGACCAAATATTTAGAATGCACTTTAATGAGGTAAGTTTGTAGTGCGGAGCCGCAAGATCAGAAGGATTTACGTCCAGACAAAAAAGGAAAAAGGGCAAAACCAATGTTGCAACCTGAGAAATGAAACGGAAAATTCAGGATGGAAACTGACACAGGTCTGATTCCCGAACTGCCATACGAACGGACGTATATTTTAGGATAGAAACGTATTTGCTTATTGAATTACTCGCAAGTTCATACGAACGCACGAGCGTTCGGGAAAAATAGGATGATCGTGACCCAAATCCAAGCTGTTACATGTTTCTTTGAATCAACCCATATGTGCTGGCAGACTGGAGATGCTCTTAGCCTGCAGCATCTCTCACCCTCTTTTTTGGTCATACTATGTGCTAGCAGTAATAACTAGAGGCACAACAATGCGCTTATTTTGTTACTATGACAAATGTAAAGCACACAGTGTGCTTACATCACATCGCTGTTGCCACACCCACTGTTTCTCCTCATTTTTTCTCTGCATCTCCAATGCTCTAATACTTAAAAAGTTACTTAGTAACTACAGGGTCTTTTTACTTAGTAACTAACATTCAGGAGAATATAGGCTGTCAATAAAGCACACAGGACAAAACTAACTTTCTCTATCAATTATGTATTTGGTTTCATTTGAGAGTGAACTGCATTAATTAATGGTGTATTAGTCATTTACCTAATACTGTTTAAGCTTTTAATTAATTTTTTTGTTGCCTTTACAATGTCCTTATATGACTGCTCCTATTTATGTTGCAAACTTGCTTAAGAAATCCGCCCTTTTCAATTACAATCATGACTCATCTGACCTTAATAACATGGATTCCTTTCACAGCATTTTAACTGTACGTGGAGACTGATTCACTACTAGCGCCAGTTATTGCCAGATGAGCGTCTGTATAGCGGTGCTTACAGCGATCGCTAGTAGACGCTGTAAGTGAGTGTCGGGCGCTGTAGCATAGCGTTGCGGTTGCTGTGGTAACCTGGCCAGCATTGATGAATATGATATGTGTTGGGCGCTCTAACAACAGTTCAGCACTGCAGCGAGCGAAAGGTAGCGCCAGCTCAGTGCGTCTGGCACTCGGCGCTCCACACCATATTTAATAAAAAAGTACACGCACACAGTGTCGGCACTCTAAAGCTGGGCACGGTAGCATAGAGCGCCAGACGCTGTGTGATTGAAGTCTGTTTTTGAACACATATCCACCAGTAACAAAGCGAAAACACATGGAATGACATTGTTTTAACACTGTGACAATATAAAAAGTCCAAAAAGTTTCTAAAAGTGTTTGTTTGCAGCCAGGAGACGTCACACAAGGATTGGAGCAAAAAAAAATAAAAAAATTGTAATTGCCAAAACGCTGTTTAAACACAAACAAATGAAGCCCCATTAAAAAGTATAGGAGAGTGACACTGAGCGAAAGGTAATAACTGGCCTGAGCCTAGAGCGCCGGCCCTACACACTGAGCCGCCTCATGTGACGCTACATGGCGCTGTTAGAGTCACGCACCAGATTCCCTTTCATAAATGTGGATTTGCATACAGCGCCCGGCGTTCACCAGATGCTGCCTGCTGCTACGAGGCACTATCTGCCACTATCCCTTCTTAAATAACCCCCATAGTTTAAGTATCATCCTAAAAAAGTTGCTAAATTACTATTAAAAAAAATAGTAATAGTAATAATTAGAGACGAGCAAACTGATTAGTCCATATCAATATTCTGTTCGAATTTTAGGGAAAAATCGATTCTGCACAAATCCAAATCCTAGAATGAAAAAAAAATTCACCTTCGGTACGCTAAATTGAATCGGTAGTTAAACTGCCCTGATGGCTGCCTTGTCTTGTTTTAGAACGTGGTATACTTGTGTGCAAAAAAAAAGTTGACAAACTTTTTGGTTAAAATGAACCAAAACCTTTCTTTGGAAACTAAACTAACAGGCTGATTCATCACTAACGGCAGGTAGCGACAGATGAGCGTCTGTAGCAGGCATTTTCAGAGCGACCGCTAATAGTCGCTGTACTCGGCCGTGGGTCGCTAGTTCATAGTGACTCAGTCGCTGTGCAGTAATGTTGAATACATTGTGATGAGTCGCTATTTGACCAGTACAGCGCTGTATGGGAGCGCATGTTAGCGACTGCTCCTAGCGACCGACTCACACCATATTCAGCCAAAAAACAGCCTCACAAATCTCTGGCGCTGAAAAATGCTTGTTTGAAGCCCAGAGCACAGGAGGCGGTGTGTTTAAAGTGTGTTTTTCAGCATCTATCCACTAGTAACAAAGCGAAAACATATTGAATTACATTGTAACAACATTGTAACATGAACACTTTAATGGCAGACCTGTAATGTCATTTCTGAGGAAATATATAAAAAATGAAAACGTGAAAAAAAACAGCTTTTTCAATGCCAGGAGAGGTCACAGAATTATTTGTGATTTAAAAAAAAAAAAACAAATACCCCGTTTAAAGAGAAGAAAAGGATCGTCCATTGAAATGTATGGGAGAGCGTCAGGTAGCGAGAGGTCATACCTGGCGCTGTGCAAGGCTGAATGCCGGCGCTGTTCGCTGAGGCTGTGAAAATGATGAATCACACGCTACATGGCGCTATCCCAGTCGCTAAACAGATTCTGCTTGATAAATGTGTAATTGCGTGCCGTGTCCGGCGTTCACCAGTCGCTACCTGTCGCTACCTCTCATTAACCAGCCACTCCCTGGCGCTATTCTTTCTTAAATAAGGGCCTAAACTAACTTATTCATCTAATTTTTTTGCGGGAGCCAAATGGGCGCCTCGCACAAGCCGCTATCTGCGCCCGTGACAGCGGCGGGGAGCGAGGTAGCACTATGCCTGCGCTTTCTCCCAGCCGGCGGGTTAGCGCAGCTCCCAGCTTATCAAAGCCGATGCGGCTGCAACCCCTAGCACCGGCTGCAAAGAATTTTATAAAAAAAACCAGCGCCCGAGTGGGAGCTGTAAGAATGGGATGAGCAGTGTTCCCTAAATTTGAGGCTTAGAGGCAGCAATAGTAGGAGGGTTAGGCATAACTACCAACTTTTCAGGGTGGGAAAGAGGGACATTTGGGGGATGGGAAATACAAAAAAAAAAAAGAAAACCCGAAAAAAGAATAGCATTTGGGACACGTGAAAGACAGGACACATGATTTGCATGGACCAACAGGCTGATTCATGACTAGCGCCAGCTATCGGTAGATGGGCGTCTGTACAGAGGCGCTACGAGCGACCGCTAGCATATGCTGTGATCGGCTATCGGGCGCTGTAACAGAGCGTCTCATTCACTGTAGTAACCTGGCAGGCATTGATGAATGAGATGTATATTGGGCGTTCTAACACCAGTACAGCGTTGCAGGGAGCGAAAGGTAGCGCCAGCTCAGCGTGACCGACTCCCAGCGACTCACACCATCATCAACAAAAAAATCAGACTCACACAGCGTTGGTGCTCAAATTTGGGCCCTTATTCATCAAGCAATAGCGCCAGGTAGTGTCCGACGAGCGCCAGGTAGCGGCAGCTAACGGCGACTACCGACTCAAGTACGCCCGGCGGCGGTCACAATGACGCATTTATCAAGCAAAATGAGGCTAGCGCCGGCGAGAGCGACGGCTAGCGCGGCATTCATCATGAAGCCGCCTGGACCGAACAGCGCCGCTGCAAATTCCCTCACAGCGCCAGGTATGAGCTGTCGCTCCCTGGCGATGTCCAATGCATTTCAATGGAGCAATCTATAATAATTCATGATTAATTGGTAATAATTTTTTTTTTAATTTTTTTAATGTCAAAAAATCGGAGAACACTTCTGCAATGTTAGGATTTATTTTTAAGTCAAAAAAAAAAAAATATGTGCAGAATTGATCTAACAGGTCTGAGATTAATGTATTCATATTACAAAATGATTCTAAAAACATGTATAATGTTACATTCAAAAAATATGGTTGTTTAGGGGTTAAAAACTAGTTAATACAGATCGCCGCCAGCGCTCTGGGGTTTAAACAAGGAATGGACAGCGACAGCACATTCGGAGCGTGATTTGTTGATGAATATGAAGCTAGCCGTTCGCTCTGGCCATTCGTTGTCAGGCACTCACATACAACGCTGGACCTGTGAAACAGCGACCCCCCAGCCCGTATTCAACATTACCGCACACCGACTGAGTCGCTGTCATCAAGCTAATGCCGGCCAAGCACAGCGAATACTGGCTGGCGCTGAAAAAATCACGCTACAGTCGCTCATCTGTCGCTACCTGGCGCTATTGATGAATCGGCCTCTTGGTTCGCTGTAGCACAGAGCACCAGGCGCTGTGTGATTAAAGTGATTTTTTGAACACATATCCACCAGTAACAAAGCGAAAACACATGGAATGACATTGTTGTAACACTGTGACATTAACACTTTAGTGCCAGACCTGTAATGACAATTCTGCATAAAATTGAAAAAAAGTCAAAATATTTTCACAAATATATAATTTCAGGCCAGGAGAGATCTAATAATTTTTTGAGAGAAAAAAAAATATTAAAAATGGGATCAGGAAAGGGATTAGAAGGGACGTCCATTGAAATGTATGGGAGAGCGAACGGTAGTGTCGCTCTGGAAGCTTGAGCGCTGGCGCTATACGCTGAGTCGTCTGTAATGATGAATCATATGCTACATGGCGCTGTTCCAGTTGCTTAACAAAATCGCTTTCATACATGGGGTATTGCGTACAGCGCCAGGGTTCAGCAGACGCTGCCTGCCACTACGAAGCACTGCTTGCCGCTAAAACCGCATATCACACGTTTGCAGTGCAACACAAAAGTTCAAAAAATACTTCCAAAACCTATCCCAAACAGCCCAGGAATCCTGTGGCACATGCACCAGCCCCAAAAAATAATATAAAAAAATTAACAAATGTGGCAAAAATAATAATAAAAAAAAAATAATAATAATAAATAAACATCCCAGCCCATTGAAATGTATGGGCCTGGTCTTATCTGGCACTGTAGGGAAGTGCCGGCGCTGTTGATATATGTGTTGCAGAGTGAGTGCTGGGTGCTAGGTGCAGCGGAGTTGTAATCCAGATAGACAATAGTGGTGTGGAAAGAATTATAATGCCGGGGCTCTAGATATGCCCCAAATTAACCACTCACCCTGGCGAAGTGGCACTTGGCCACGCAACGCGTCGGTGGTAGGCTGCTGTAGGAGGACCTGGGCTCATGTCATTCATGGTGATGTTATTCATTTTTTTGATTTATCATTGATTGTTTGAATCGGCTCATGCACTTTCTCTTGCACTCTCGGCACTTTATCCACAGTCATTGTTTGTATATCTGATATTTTATTGTTTTAGTATTGATATTCTTGCCTTTTTTGCACATTGACACTTTAATATTAAATATAATTAAATATATATAAAAATGTTTTTTTTTTTTGCACCTCCATTATACTGCATCTATGGATTCATAGATGAATTGCTTGCACTTATTGTTCTGCACTTTAATTGCCATTTCAATTGCCATTCAACCAAATATAATAAATCATATAAAATCTTTTTCTATGGACTTGAATACATATTAGAGCCATATTTAGGATTCCTCCTTTAGCTTCTTTATGTATTTATGTTTTTTAACCTTGTCCTTGTATGTTATATGTTTTAGCTGCGGACTTGATTACAATAAATATTTGATTTTATACTTTCATGTGTTTATGAGTGCGGCTTTTTCACAGGGTTAATTTGGGGCATATTCTTTATAATTCTTTCCTGACTTACTTACTCCATTAGCCAGCACCTACAAACACTACCTGTTGGCTGTGCATATCCATACATATTTTCTTAGACAATAGTGGTGTGACAGGAACTGGCTTTACTGGAGCATGAATGCAGTAAGAGAATGTCACCTTACATGTTGGCTTAGGAAAAGACAAAGGCAGGAAGAGAAGAACTTGCAGTGATAGATTACAGCTCGATCCACAGGAAATAACCATACAGCAAAAAATACAGTTGCACATTGGTAACAGCGCCATCTAGTGTCACAACCTGCAATACCTGCAAACTGCAATAAAACCTAGTAAAAGTCATTCTAGCATAGACTAAGCTGGAAGCCTGTTGTACAGTTTCTCCAACAAGATGGGACGCTACCTGGCACTATCAGAGGCACTCTGACTTTTTGACTCAATAAATACACCTTTTGCATTGGGACCTGACATTCATCTGGCACTACGTGGCGCTTGCGTTTCTTAAAAAAAAAAACCCAATTGAAAAGAGTGTGTCCCGCACAGCTGGTCCTACGTGTATAAGGGTAATACTGGTGCTGGCTAATAGGGGAACACCAAAAAGGTGTATATGGAACAAAACAGAAATGATTGGGCTGCCAGTATAGACCCCAAAAAAACCCTAATAGTGAGACGCACTCGGCAAATTTATAAAAGTTCTATAACATGCCTTTATTGAAAAAACAATAAAAGAGCTTTGGAGATGGACCCTTGGATATATGGCTCTAATACAATAAAGATAAACTTAGTCACATATTCTACATATGGGAAAAAAGTGCTATAGTGCTAGACAATAAAAAAAAAAAAGAAGGTTTTTTGAAATTTTTACTAGTGTTATAGAAAAAACTGTGCATTGTTAAAGTGCCCATTGTGCTACCCCAACAATGGAGCAAACAAATAAAGTGTCTAGCGCAACATATAAAGTGCCATGTAAATGTGCAAAAGACTGCATGAGAAAAGATTAAAGACAATACCACCAGGTTAGTAGATTAATGGAGCCAGGTCCCCTCACCATTCACCCGTCACACCATCAACTCGTTTGCATGGTGGTATCCCCACCACTTTGTCAGGATGCATTGGGGTGTTTTTTTTATTGTTTAGCACTAGAGATGAGCGAATTTATGAAAAGTTTGATTCGGCCGATTTTTTTCGGTTCTAATATATTTGGAGCGAATGGCTATTAAAAATGGCTATTTCTGGCCTTCCGAGTGCCTTAATAGGATTGTAGAACATTTTGCCTTGCTGTAACATGCATAGGATGCGTGCTGGGTAAGTGAAATAACACTGTAAAGAAGTATGACATGCAGATCAGAATCGCTGTCACAGAGCGGCACAATTACAGAGCCTTGAGGTGGCATCAGCATAAGGAGTCCATATATTGCCTGAAAAACACACCCTGGAGTTGGTAGCAGCATAAGGAGCCCATATATGCCCTAAAAAACACATTGAAGTTGGCAGCAGCATTATGAGCCCATATATTGCCTGAAGAACACATTGGAGTTGGCAGCAGCATAAGGAGCCCATATATTGCCTGAAAAACACATTGGAGTTGGCAGCAGCATTAGGAGCCCATATATTGCCTGAAAAACACATTGGAGTGGGCAGCCGCATAAACAGCCCATGTATTACCTGAAAGACACACCCTGGAGTTGGCAGCAGAATTAGGAGCCTATATATTGCCTGAAAAACACATTGGAGTTAGCAGCAGCATTAGGGGCCTATATATTGCCTGAAAGACACACCCTGGAGTTGGCAGCAGCAAAAGGAGCCCATATATTGCCAGAAAAACACATTGGAGTTGGCAGCAGCAGCATAAGGAGCCCATATATTGCCTGAAAAACACATTGGAGTTGGCAGCAGCATAAGGAGGCCATATATTGACTGAAAGACACACCCTGGAGTTGGCAGCAGCAGCATTAGGAGCCCATATATTGCCTGAAAAACACATTGGAGTTGGCAGCAGCATTAGGAGCCCATATATTGCCTGAAAAACACATTGGAGTGGGAAGCATTATTAGGAGCCCATATATTGCCTGAAAAACACATTGGAGTGGGCAGCAGCAGCAAAGGGAGCCCATAAATTGCCTGAAAGACACACCCAGGAGTTGGCAGCAGCAGCATTAGAAACCCATATATTGCCTGAAAGACACACCCAGGAGTTGGCAGCAGCAGCATTAGGAGCCCATATATTGCCTGAAAGACACACCCAGGAGTTGGCAGCAGCAGCAGAAGCATTAGGAGCCCATATATTGCCTGAAAGACACACCCTGGAGTTGGCAGCAGCAGCATAAGAACCCCATATGTTGCCTGAAAAACACATTGGCGTTGGCAGCAGCAGCATAAGGAGCCCATAAATTGCCTGAAAGACACACCCAGGAGTTGACAGCAGCATTAGGAGCCCATATATTGCCTGAAAGACACACACAGGAGTTGGCAGCAGCATTAGGAGCCATATGTTGCCTCAAAAACACATTGGAGTTGGAAGCAGCATAAGGAGCCCATATATTGCCTGAAAGACACACCCAGGAGTTGGCAGCAGCAGCAGCATTAGGAACCCATATATTGCCTGAAAGACACACCCTTGAGTTGGCAGCAGCATTGGGAGCCCATATATTGCCTGAAAAATACATTGGAGTTGGCAGCAGCATTACAAGCCCATATATTGCCTGAAAGGCACACCCTTGAGTTGGCAGCAGCAGCAGCATTAGGAGCCCATATATTGCCTGAAAAACACATTGGAGTTGGCAGCAGCATTAGGAGCCCATATGTTGCCTGAAAGAAACACCCTGGAGTTGGCATCAGCATTAGGAGCTACCATGAATCAGCTACTACCATGGATCAGCCATTGGTGGGTGGAAATCCTGGCTAATCCATGTCTGATTCATCTTCACAAAGGTGAGTCTCTCCACATTTTTCGTGGACAGACAAGTTCTCCTTGGCGTGACTATGGCCCCGCCGCACTAAACACCCGCTTAGATGACACACTACTCGCTGGGCAGGACAGCTTTCCCAGGGCAAACGCTGCCAGTTGCGGCCACAAGTCAAGTTTGGCTGCTCAGAAGTCCAGCGGATCCTCAAGGTGCGTTGGCATGGTCATGTCAAGGTATGACACGACCTGCTGGTTCAGGCCCTGCTCCAGGTCTTCCTGCTGCTCATGAGTAGCCTCACTATGCGGGTGAAGAAAGCTACTCATTAGCGACTGAAGACTGAGGCTGCTGCTGATGGAGCTGCTGCTTCTGCCACCCCCCCCCCCGGCAGCCATGGTAGTGGAAGGTGAGCGCATAGTCAGACCTGCGAGAGTATGGACCATGGCGCAGATAGGCATCGGCCAACTGACTACGTAGAATGTCTTTGTAGTAGGTCAGTTTGTCCTGCCTCTCAGTGGGTGTAAAAAATGCCCCCATTTTGTGCCAGAAGCGATGGTCCAATAAGGTGGAGAGCCGGCAGTCATCCCGCTGAAAAATGGAGACAATTCTGCGCTCACTACACAAGCATGTGAGCATGCATCGTGCCATTTGTGCAAGTGACTCGGAGGGACTACCTGTCTCCATCTCCACTGCATACTGCCACGGTGTGTCTGAGTCCTCTGTCTCGCCTTCTTCACAACCCTCTAGCTCCTCTGGCTGCTCCTGCTCCTCCTCTCCTGTCACATGACTAGATAAACCAGCCATTTTGCCAAAACTAAAACGAGCTTCACTGTGCTCCTCCTCCTCCTCAGCTCCCACAGGTTGTATGCGCCATGTCTCCAGTGCCCTGACCAGCCATGGTTTCCAACATGTGTTGTATTATATGAAGCAGTGGAATCACGTTGTTCATCCCATAATCCTGGCGACTCTCCTCCTCAGTGTTTGTCTGCCTAGCAAAAGAAGCAGCGGATGTCTCCTCCAATTCTTGGCTGGGCAGTAGCTGCTGACTGTCCTCTAACACATCGTCCTCACTGAATAGTGGAGCTGAACCCAAAGCATAAGATACGTCGGCTGGAGGGGGGGCGTAGGACAGAGGCAATGGAAGGACAGGGGCTGCTCCCGGGCCATGCCAACTCAGGGTTGTGCCCGGGAACCTACCGACTGTTGACTTCGGGTGTCAGATGTCACTTGTGATGACGTAGATGACCGCGTTAACCAATCAATGATGGCAGATGCGTTGCTGGTCGAGACACGACCTCTGCCTGATGAATCTAGGCTTCTCCTCGGTGCACATCCTGGCACATCCTGGCACATCTCTGCCTGACATTTTTACTGCGTTTAACAGTGAAAACGTGACTTTCTTTACAAAATACACAATGTTAACAGGTACTCTTCAAATATTTATGCTAGTATTTGGGATGCCCCGCTGTTCTAACACACAGGCTGGCTGCTTTTACAGTGAAAAAGTGACTTTCTTTACAAAATGCACAATGTTAATAGACAGGTACTCTTCAAATATTAATGCTAGCACGCTTTTTAAAGAATGACACCAGGAAAAGGAAAAACGAAATAGGCAGGTGTGTTATTAACACTAGATAGGCTTGAAAGCTAATGCAAACACTCTAAACTTTATCTGTCCTTCTCTGTCACTGTCACAGCCCCTCTCCTTCTCTATCTGTCTCTCGCTCGGCTCCTTCTGTTCTTTGTTCTATCTATCTATCCATCGCTCTCTCTGCGTGATCTGCTCTGGCCTCAATACAGTGTCAGAATGAGCTTTCGCAAAATGGCCGCCGCTTATATAGGGCTGTGACATAATCGGGAAGCCTGGCTGCTGATAGGTAGCATGCGACGCCTACCCAGGATTCCTTGCCCCATGGGACATGTCCTGACATGTGGATCCACCATTTTAGATGGGCTGGATAGTAGTAAATGGAGTTTTAAGGAATCGCGGCGATATTCAGAATTGTTACGGATCGAATTTTTCCTGAAATTCGTAACGAATTCGGGTTCATCCGATTCGATTCGCTCATCTCTATTTAGCACTATAGCAGTTTAAAAGACAGTTTTTTCCCATATGTAGAATATGTGACTAAGTTTATCTTTATTGTATTAGAGCCATATATCCAAGGGTCCATCTCCCAAGCACTTTTACTGTTTTTTAAATGTCTTTGACTTATATTGTATTGTTGATTTTTTCAATAAAGGCGTGTTATAGAACTTTTACAAATTTGCTGAGTGCTGCTCACTGTTAGGGTTTTTTTGGGGTCTGTACTGGCAGCCCAATCATTTCTGTCTTAAATAAACCCCTTAATCTACCCCCTTGTGCCATCAGTAAGCCCTGCATTACTAAAATACAGATTTTTTTGCCTTTTCCTAGCAGAGCTCAATTAACTGGGGGACAGGGAAGAGCTGCACACACAGCCGCACCTTCTAAAATGTACTGCAGTTTCCTGGTCCCATATTATACGCAGCTGCAGTAGTTCCCTATATTTGGGGCTCACAGGCCTCAGGAGTAGGTGGGTTAGGCATACCTACCAACTTTTTAGGGTGGGAAAGAGGGACATTTGCTAAATTAGGCCACACCCCCTCACTTGGGAGATATGGAGACCTTCTGGACTTGGACCCTAGTTGACAGGGAAGAGTTACATCCACCTTAACACGTGTTTCTGCCTTTTGAAATTGTTAGCTTTAAAGAACAAACCTGGAAAAGTGTTCTTACCTCTGAGAGGTTCAAGCGCATGTGGTGGCACAGGATGTCATACCGAGTCCCGTTGAAGCCTTTCACGTAGCTGGAGTGGAAGGACTTTGGGTAACGGAAATGATAAAGGACAGGCAAAGCAAAGGTTAGGTTATTTTTGACACCATAACGAATCAAGATGTTCTGTACAGTGGTGCTCGCCGTCTTGTGAGTCTTTAGGAACACAACGTGCCTCTTAGGCTGACAGGTCGGGGAATATGGTGGAAGCAGATTGGACAAGTTTAAAGGGGACCTGGAAAACAGAAAGTCTGCATAAATAATCAGTTAAATCCCAAATGGTCAGACATGGAGGTCATAGAAGGAATCAGGTTATTAAGTATTGATAAAGAAATTGTCATGCCCCCTGACATGTGTTTCATTTTACCCGGGGTAAATGCTTGACATAGTGTTTATTTACATAGGCTGAGCAGTGTGCCTTTAACTAATTTTGGCCCTTCCTGGCTCCCTTTCTCTAGCTGTGATGCAAGTAGCTCCTCCCTTCTTCCTCTCACCGCCATTTCTAGTTTTGCATCTAAGCAGTGCACATGTGCTGCTCCCTCCTGCGGTGTACAGTCTTTTTACCTGCTGCTGCTGTATGGGTTATATCACAAGTGCTGCATTGAACGTCCATTTCAAGATTCCTGCTGTAAGAAGTGTTTATTGCAACATTATATACTGAAATAAAGTTTCTGAAACGTATCTACATGACTCATGATCAGCCGAGTAAGCTATCTGTCAAACCATAAGGAGTAAGAACAAATCCGTCACAGACACACAAAGACAAGTGAAGCTGTCTACAGGATTCACATTACTGCCATCTGGTGAGAATAGAAATGCATTCCTTAGCGTTATTTAGTGTCCCAAGGGCAGGGCTCTCTTTCCTATAGTCTCCTGTTCTCACAACATTTGGTTGTAGCATCTAGTTTGTAATGGTCTCTCTATTGTATATGTTACCTTGTCTGTAATTATACCTTGTATAGTGATACAAAAGAAGATGGTGATATACACTTTGGCCTAAGTCTTATTCCAAGTCTAATTTATTATAATTATATATCACATGACTGGTCAAACTCTCAGTTGTGGGGTTGCTACAATCGTAGCTGGGTCCTACTGTAGTTGTTGCATCACTGGCCGTCTTATATCCCACCACCATGTAGGAAAAAGAAAATATATTGGTGCTGCCTGCTACTCCACTTTTAAATAAGGGTCCTTTATGGTAAATCAATATTGTTAATAAGTTTGCTCATATATAAATATATGAATATACAGCAAAATAGTTCATGGCATGACATCAGTGGGAACCTGCTTAGAATATCAGCAGGCCTAGGTTGCCGGGGCAGGAACTGTATTTGCAGTAGATAGTATCAGCATTCTGAGACTAAGCAATAAAATCAGTTTCATCCAAACAAGCAATGCAGGTTTGGGAGAGCAGTTGCCTGGAAATTCCGTTACGTGCCCACCTAGGGGCCAGCAAAGCAGGTTGGGACAAGTTCAGATTAGTCAGATGAGCAAGACCAGCCTAGGGATCAAAGGGATATTACAGTATAATTGGAGGGGAGGAAGGCAAGAAGGGGAGAGGTGACAGAAAGAACGAGGGAAGAATGCAAGAAGGAGAAACTGCTAGCGCATTAATAATATATATATTATTAATATTTTAGTTAGTCAGGAGTAAAATTGGTTACATAATTTGGGAGCCTTTCAAGGAGATATTAGTTTAAATTGTTTACATACTCCTTCCCTAACCCTTCCATACCTCAACAGATCCTTCAGTAGGGTGCAGAATAGGTACAAACAGATTTAGTTTCATGTTTTTTTCTGATGAAGTCAGTTTTGCTGAAAATCTGAATTTTCGTGTCAAGCTTTTTAGCAAGGATTAAAGTGTAACAGTCAAAAATGATTTCACTGACCAAAACAACAAACAGTGATGCTGGGTTTCCTGTTACTGTGCATTGTCAGTTATGTCAGTTGAATCCAGGCAGCAGCATGGCTGAGATGCTGGGAGAGGAAGCTCCAAAATGGCCGCTACCATTAGAAAATCAGTGAGGTGGCGTTTCAGCTTTGAGCGGCTGCAAAACAAATGTAAGTGCTGACAATTCTTCAGTATCATGCATGCCGATGCGACAAGGGAGTTTTCTGTGCCAGGCTGTTGATCCAGTTTAAAGCAGCTTTACCTGTTTATTTTTACTGTGAAATTTCCCAGATTATGAAGCAGTATCTGAGATGATGAGAGACATACTGTCCGAGGTGGGGGAAACGAGATGCAAAGATTACACTGTGCAGGATGGGAGAAGCCCTGTCTGAGATGCAGATGTCCAAGAAGGGAGAAACGCTATCTGAGTAGGAAAGAAATGCACTGTCCAAGATGGGAGAAATGATATCTGAGATGGGAAGAGATGCACTGGCCAAGATGAAAGAAACGCTATCTGATATGGGAAGAGATGCACTGTCCAATCTGTCCAAGATGAGAGAAATGATATCTGAGATGGGAAAGGATGCACTGTCCAAGATGGGAGACACACTATCTGAGATGGGAAGAGATGCAAGATGTCCAAGATGGAAAAAACAATATCTGATATGCGAAGAGATGCACTGTCCAAGATGGGAGAAATGATATCTGACATGGGAAGAGATGCACTGGCCAAGATTGAAGAAACGCTATCTGATATGGGAAGAGATGCAAGATGTCCAAGATGGAAAAAACAATATCTGATATGGGAAGAGATGCACTGTCTAAGATGGGAGAAACGCTATCTGAGATGGGAAGAGATGCACTGTCCAAGATGGGAGAAACGATATCTGAGATGGAAAGAGATGCACTGTCCAAGATGGGAGAAACGATATCTGAGATGGAAAGAGATGCACTGTCTAAGATGGGAGAAACGCTATCTGAGATGGGAAGAGATGCACTGTCCAAGATGGGAGAAACGATATCTGAGATGGAAAGAGATGCACTGTCCAAGATGGGAGAAACGATATCTGAGATGGAAAGAGATGCACTGTCCAAGATGGGAGAAACGATATCTGAGATGGAAAGAGATGCACTGTCTAAGATGGGAGAAACGCTATCTGAGATGGAAAGAGATGCACTGTCCAAGATGGGAGAAACGATATCTGAGATGGAAAGAGATGCACTGTCCAAGAAGGGAGAAAAGATATCTGAGATGGGAAGAGATGCACTGTCTAAGATGGGAGAAACTAAATCTGATATGGGAAGAGATGCACTGTCCAAGATGGGAGAAACGATATCTGAGATGGAAAGAGATGCACTGTCCAAGATGGGAGGAACACTATCTGAGATGGGAAGAGATGCACTGTCCAAGATGAGAGAAACACTGTCTGATATGGAAAGAGATGCACTGTCCAAGATTAGAGAAACAATATTTGATATGGGAAGAGATGCACTGTTCAAGATGGGAGAAAAGATATCTGAGATGGGAAGAGATGCACTGTCCAAGATGGGAGAAATGATATCTGAGATGGGAAGAGATGCACTGGCCAAGATGGGGAAATCACTATCTGAGATGGGAAGAGATGCACTGTCCAAGATGGGAGAAATGATATCTGAGATGGGAAGAGATGCACTGGCCAAGATGGGAAAATCACTATCTGAGATGGGAAGAGATGCACTGTCCAAGATGGGAGAAACAATATCTGATATGGGAAAAGATGCACTGTCCAAGATGGGAGAAACAATATCTGATATGGGAAAAGATGCACTGTCCAAGATGGGAGAAAAGATATCTGAGATGGGATAAAATGCACTGTCCAAGATGGGGAAATCACTATCTGAGATGGGAAGAGATGCACTGTCCAAGATGGGAGAAATGATATCTGAGATGGGAAGAGATGCACTGGCCAAGATGGGAAAATCACTATCTGAGATGGGAAGAGATGCACTGTCCAAGATGGGAGAAACAATATCTGATATGGGAAAAGATGCACTGTCCAAGATAGGAGAAACGATATCTGATATGGGAAAAGATGCACTGTCCAAGATGGGAGAAATGATATCTGAGATGGGATAAGATGCACTGTCCAAGATGGGAGAAACAATATCTGATATGGGAAAAGATGCACTGTCCAAGATGGGAGAAACGATATCTGAGATGGGAAGAGACGCACTGTCCAAGATTAGAGAAACAATATCTGATATGGGAAAAGATGCACTGTCCAAGATGGGAGAAACGATATCTGATATGGAAAGAGATGCACTGTCCAGGTGGCTTGCAAATATATGAACCGCCATCTTGGTTTTAAAATTGACCCCAGCAAGAATAAGAAAAGGGTAAATGATTTTTTTTTTTTTTTTTGTGCAGCAATCTAAATTGCCCTGTGGAGGGATGCAAATGAGCACTGTTTGTTGTGTTGGTCTGGTTTAAGTCATTTTTGACTGTTGGTCCACTTTAAAGCGGTGTAACACTAAAGTGACAGGCACGGGGAGCATCCAGATCGCTGGAGCCAACCCCCCAGCACATACACCCCACAAACCCCAGATTTTCTTACCTGCTCTGTGATTCCCTGGTGAGTCTGTCACGCAATTGCCTGCCGATGGCCACCGAATTCTGGAGTCTTTTTCGCCTTTATGGCCACCAATTGAAACACAGCCACTCAATTGATTGCCGGTGGCCACAGAGTCCGGAATCTCTTTCGCTTTTACAGCCACCAATTGAAACACAGACCACGTAACCACCGACAGCCGATCGCGGCCCTGGATATTACAGAGGCTAAGTGAAATTGCCATTTGCTGGGGCGTGTGCATGGGGGGCTCTCTAGTAATTTGGATGGCCCCCTGCGACTGTCACTAAAGCATCCAACAACACTGCTTTATTATCTCCACACTTCCTCTTCAAGCTAGGAACTCCACCAACCCGGAATATAAATGAGTGAGTTCTTTACTCTTGCTGGTTAACTTACTGCAACCAAAGTATTTATAACTGCTGTTGCTTGTCTAAGTATCTGCCTCCATGCTACAAGGAATTCATTTTAAAAGTATACTTAATGTATATGTGACACATAAATTTGACTTTGATAGGGCTGTGTGTTAGGGGTTGTCCTAAAAGACTCTAATGCCCTGTTCAAGTTTTATATATTCATTACCTCCAATATTTAGGAACTATGCTTCCTTTTCTTAGCCAGGTCAGCTATTTGTAGGGTGAAAGGGAGATCAGGAAATAGTATATTCGAAGTAGAACATTTTGAGAGATCTCTGTATTGACTTACTTTCTTGTATTGTAACTGTCCAGGAAAGCCAGTCCAATGACCACAATAATGGCCACAATAATGGCAAGGCCAAATAGCAGTACTTTCTTTTTGCAGTGCCGTGGTAATCTCATTGTTCTGTTAAACATATAAGAAAATCATTTTTAATTAGTGTGAGAGATACGGTATATATGCAAAGCGGTACGGACCGTCCCCTTCGCTAGATTTGTTTGACTAGAGCTCAAAATTGTTGTTTCACCTCACCCCAATATATCCTTAGGACATTATTAATAAAATAGACAACTTTTATTTAAGTCTTTAAAACATTCAGACATAGTATGTCAAAGCATGTAAAACATTTATCTCAGTGCATAACACCATTCATTTATACAGGGATATATCCCTCAAATAAAAGTTGTCTATTTTATTAATAATGTCCTAATAGGAAATATTATATTTTATTCCTAGGGCCCCTTTTTAGAAACAGGAAAGCATTCTTAACAAATGCCCCCCCCCCCCTCAACAGACTTTTACTGCCATGCTATCTGCTACAGTAGGTGACTTTTCTCATAGCATGTCCATCTCGAAAGGAGCTGTACACCACAACATCCCGGGGAGGGCAGCTTCAAAGAGAATCCTTCCTATAAATCACACCAATGGCCTGAGAAAGGCAGAAAGTCTGATTCATAAACCACGGCATGCAGGGCTGGATTAAGTGTGGTGGAGGCCCCTGGGCACAAAATCTGGAGGAGGCCCCAGATACAGTATTTTTTAACTTTAAATGAATAGTCTAGCCAAGTAGCTGATTGGTGGTTGTCTGGCACCCACTTACTGGGAAGCCAGATCGAGTCCCTTCTGCCACCCTTGTGCGGGTGCGTGCTGCTGGGGAACTCCTGCTTTGCCATTTTGGGTGGGGGGTAGTGTAGTTGCCCAGCTGGTCCAGCATAAAACAGTTCCCTGCATTGAGCAGCCTGATGAAGTGGGTGATGTGCCCACGGAACACGTGGCTCCTGGTGTGGTAGGCGGTGGGGAGACTTCACACATGTTATTTTCATGATACCTTGGCTTTATTTCTGGTGATTTTTTTGTGATAGATTTGTGATATTATTATTTTTTGATTGGTATTGTGATATATATCAGTGGTTCCCCTTTGGGATGCCTAATAATATATACAGGTGATTATATTTTTATTGGTGAATAGAGTAGATTGATATGTTTATGGTTGGGAATATTAATTCTTAATTGATTGTTTGACTAGTAGTATATATTTTGTAGTGATCTGGATCATAGGCAGGATTTGCACATGCTCAGTTGCACATGTTTAGTTGCACTTTGTTGAATGATTTAGCACATATATATCTAGGCATTTGATATCAATTAGTGTGGTGAAACTCTCCCCATCGCCTACACACCTTCATGTTGGTTTGTCCTGTGTGTTATTGTCCCATTTATGTGTTTTTAAGGGATTTTAATATGTTAAGTGTATTGTATGTAGTGATTATAAATATGTAATTAATAAAAATGTATTTTTGATCAATTTATGAGTTGAGAGTTGCCTCCCTACATGCTTTTTTTGTTCCTGCTCAGGAACTCCTGCTTTGCCATTTTGGGCGGGGGTTGTAGTTGCCCAGCTGGTCCAGCATAAAACAGTTCCCTGCATTGAGCTGCCAGTGGCTGTGCTTGGTGGCGTATGTGCAGTGACAGCGCTGCACACACCCATCACTGTAGCGTTGCTGATGGCAGCTTTGCTGCTCCAGGCTCTCCGTCCTGTCCTGTGGTGGCTTTGGCTGTGGGGTTGCAAAAACAAAAAAAGGCTTACCCAGGCATGCCACCAATAGCTTTGTTGCTGGCCCCGTGGCCCATCAGTCCAAAGAGTGAAAATCCTCCTGTACCAGACCAAAACTCAAAGGTTGGCGGAGGCCCCTTTTGCAGGACAAGTGGTGGAGGCCCCGGGGATTGCGCCACTTGCGCTCTCCTCATAATCCAGCCCTGACGCCATGTGGAGAGCTTGCACTCAGTCTACTCACTTGAAAGTCTGCTGGTAGCCGCACTGGACACGGTACCGGGAATTTCTGGCCAACAGTTCACCCTAGCCATAAACCAAGTACATATTTAGAACCTGGAGGCCCAGACATATCTATAATAGGTCCCTTGTTTGTGTTGCTGGTACTGGAATCAGTGTACAGGGTTCAGACCCAGTTGATGGGCCACATTGGATTGAACCGTTTAACCCTAGGGACAATGTTCTAGGGCCGGGATACTCAACCACTTCTTGTAAAGGTCCATTTAAAGGCATCCGGTGAGAGGTGATGATCCTGGCAGAGGGCTGTCACAGGGGTGTATAGTTAGAAATCAGCACACTGGAGGAAGGGTCAATAGATTTCCAAGGCAAAACTTAACAAGGCTGTCAGGATAGGGGTTCAGAAATCTGGCAACGGGGTCCGCATTCGGATTATCGCTTCCTAGGCTCCCTATTAAAAGTTCTGCCCAAAATCATCCCTGGACAGTGTAAGCTGCAACTTAAGAAGGGGAGGAGACACTGCCTTCTCCCAGAGGAGCGTTAGAAGTACCCAGCTGATGGTCAAATGCAAGGCAGCAACCTGTGACGGGAGCCTTTCTTCTCTGACATCACGTGTATGTATGGAAGAGGTCTCTGTAAACTTGTAAGCTGCCTTGTTTCACCACACATCAGCCGTTTGGGTAAGGTAATCTGACTTATCTGTATATTTCCATTTGTAATTACCACTGTATTTTGCTCTTCATGCATGTATATGAACTATCATTACTGCCTATTGTGCACTTATCACAATTAAACTATCCTTTAACTTGAACCGCTCTTTTACCTTGATCCAAACTCAGAAGTCCATATCTTTTGGTTAAGTTACATGCTACTGAACTGGCTTCGGCCCAATATTTCCCATTAACAGACCGGGATAGCTAAGCGAGTTGGTGGCAGGTATTACGGCGGGCTGGGTCTATCCACTTGAAGTAGTGAGAGTGGATCCCTACATTCGGGCTACGGTCATTAAACCAGGATAAGCAAAACGTTTAGCGTGGTTTCAGAGGCTGGGTTTGATACGCTTTTTCTCACTCAGGGTGGTTTCTGAGTGTAGAAATTCTGGCAGAGCTTATACAAGACCCACCAGACCAATACGTGTTTCATTAATTATATATGGTCTAAAGTTTGGTAAGGGACCCAAAGCCCAGGAATTTCTAAAACATCTTAAAAGGGTCAGTATTGGTTATCGTTTAACTTTAAACATATGAAAAGCATAGATCTTCAGTTTTGCATTGAAGGCAAAGGGTTAACTAAGGGTGCTTACTGGCTATCTCAAGTTTGTGTCAGGGGCTTTGTTTCTATTCATTCATTGCCTCCCAAAGCCTCCCAGATTGCTCAACCGTCCCTGCAGTCTATGAGATTCCGGGACCCGCTGTTCCCCTCTTCCTGGGGCATTTCCCCCCCCCTGCTCTGTCAAACCCCCCCAGTTGCTTGGTCTTCTTAACCGTCAAATGAGCCCACGGCCCATGCGTGGCCGGTGGCGGTATCACTTGCATCTGGGCTGTGTGCGACCATGCCCGCCATAACTGAATGATGCAAGTGATGCTGAGCACCGCTCATGCGTGTGGCTAGGATTTCATTCACCTTCTCCAGCCACACATTAATATGCACAGCCGGAGAAACTAATTGGAGGAGAGCCGTGCCTGTGCCGTTGGGCAAGAGGAAAGGGGAGGAAAGTGGGTGATCTGGGGGTTTTGCACACTTGGGCATCCCAAATTTGGGTTTCCCAGAGAGACAGACTAAGGGCACAATGAGCAGCAGGCTAAAATTAATTATGCACCGCTGGTATTTCTTAATTAAAGGGGAGGATTCACCCAGGAGTAATGCCAGCCCTTAGGGAAGAAAGCTTTTCTAATATAGAGGCAGAGCCTGTTAAATACTCCCCTATGTTAATATCTGCGTCATGGAGGGGGATTTCCTTATGTATCCCCCCTCTAGTAATGGGGGGGATTCCACAGAGGCTCCACTTCTCTACTAAAAGAGCCTCCCTTCCTCGCAGTTTGGATTGCATTACTCCTAGGCGGATGGCAGTATGGAAATTGTGGGAGACCTTTAATCAAGAGATGCTGGCGTGGCATCTGCTATAAGAAGGAACCCCCAACACGAATGTCCAGGAAATGTCTGCCACCAGCTGGGGACAAAAGGAAGAAGACGTGGATTGGTGAGTACTGTTAAATTTAGATTAATGAATGTTTTTTGTGTGGCATCTGTTTGTGAACTCATAAGGGGTCCAGAGGACTCTATACTAGTTCAAAGTGTAGTAGGACGAACATGTCATGCCCAATTATCTGCGCTGGGTATGCGGAAGAGCCACAAGCAACTATAAAAGAGCACTGGACCTGTACCAAGGGGCCGGGCCAGGGGCCGACCATTTAGCAAAAATAGTTTTGTTCAATCAGTCGAGAGTGTTAAGAGAACACCGTTTCAGAAACTATGGCAGAGATGAAATCTAAATAAAATATAATATAATATTTCGCCATAAAAGATCAGGAGGTCTGAATACTTTTTCAAGGCACTATATATATATATATATATATATATATATATATGGCAGCCAAGCACTGGAGAGTTCTGAAGTGGCCAGCAATGAGTCCAGATCTAAATCCCATTCAACACCTGTGGAGAGATCTGAAAATTTCTGCTGGGAAAAGGCTTTTCACTTCCAATAAGAGAGACCTGGAGCAGTTTGCAAAGCTGAGAGGTGGAAGAAGCTTATTGATGGTTATAGGAAGCTACTGATATCAGTTACGGGCCAATAATTTTGTTCAGCCCATTTTTGGAGTTTGATGACATTATGTCCAATTTGCTTTTTTCCTCCTTTTTTGGTTTAGTTCCAATACACACAAAGGGAATAAACATGTGTATCACAAAACATGTGTTACCGCAATCCCTTTTTTTTACTTATTTAGTGAAACATATTCTAAGTTGTGGTAATATACTGGACATGGACATACAGTCCAGACTTTCAGCTTTCATTTGAGACCGAGCCAGCTCTAGGTTTGTGTGGGCCCTTGGGTAAGAGTCTTAGTGGGCCCCTATGTAGTGCGTTACATGATGTGACCTTTCAGCTCCACTGCCTCAAATGGGTCTCCTGCTGCTGATCACCCTCCAAACCATATTGCCTTCCCTATAGCCACCAATCATCCTCCAGTCCTTATTGCCTTCCCTATAGCCACCAATCATCCTCCAGTCCTTATTGCCTTCCCTATAGCCACCGATCATCCTCCAGTCCTTATTGCTTTCCCTATAGCCACCAATCATTCTCCAGTCCTTATTGCCTTCCCTATAGCCACCAATCATTCTCCAGTCCTTATTGCCTTCCCTATAGCCACCAATCATCCTCCAGGCCTTATTGTCTTCCCTGTAGCCACCAATCATCCTCCAGTCCTTATTGTCTTCCCTATAGCCACTAATTATCCTCCAGTCCTTATTGCCTTCCCTATAGCCACCAATCATCCTCCAGTCCTTATTGCTTTCCCTATAGCCACCAATCATCCTCCAGTCCTTATTGCCTTCCCTATAGCCACCGATCATCCTCCAGTCCTTATTGCTTTCCCTATAGCCACCAATCATTCTCCAGTCCTTATTGCCTTCCCTATAGCCACCAATCACTCTCCAGTCCTTATTGCCTTCCCTATAGCCACCAATCATCCTCCAGGCCTTATTGTCTTCCCTGTAGCCACCAATCATCCTCCAGTCCTTATTGTCTTCCCTATAGCCACTAATTATCCTCCAGTCCTTATTGCCTTCCCTATAGCCACCAATCATCCTCCAGTCCTTATTGCTTTCCCTATAGCCACCAATCATCCTCCAGTCCATATTGCTTTCCCTATAGCCACCAATCATCCTCTAGTCCGAATTGCCTTCCCTATAGCCACCAATCACTCTCCAGTCCTTATTGCCTTCCCTATAGCCACCAATCATCCTCCAGTCCTTATTGCCTTCCCTATAGCCACCAATCATCCTCCAGTCTTTATTGCCTTCCCTATAGCCACCAATCATCCTCCAGTCCTTATTGCCTTCCCTATAGCCACCAATCATCCTCCAGTCCTTATTGCTTTCCCTATAGCCACCAATCATCCTCCAGTCCATATTGCTTTCCCTATAGCCACCAATCATCCTCCAGTCCGAATTGCCTTCCCTATAGCCACCAATCATCCTCCAGTCCTTATTGCCTTCCCTATAGCCGCCAATCATTCTCCAGTCCTTATTGCCTTCCCTATAGCCACCAATCATCCACCAGTCCTTATTGCTTTCCCTATAGCCACCAATCATCCTCCAGGCCTTATTGTCTTCCCTGTAGCCACCAATCATCCTCCAGTCCTTATTGTCTTCCCTATAGCCACTAATTATCCTCCAGTCCTTATTGCCTTCCCTATAGCCACCAATCATCCTCCAGTCCTTATTGCCTTCCCTATAGCCACCAATCACTCTCCAGTCCTTATTGCCTTCCCTATAGCCACCAATCATCCTCCAGTCCTTATTGCCTTCCCTATAGCCACCAATCATCCTCCAGTCCTTATTGCCTTCCCTATAGCCACCAATCACCCTCCAGTCCTTATTGCCTTCCCTATAGCCACCAATCATCCTCCAGTCCTTATTGCCTTCCCTATAGCCACCAATTATCCTCCAGTCCTTATTGCCTTCCCTATAGCCACCAATCATCCTCCAGTCCTTATTGCCTTCCCTATAGCCACCAATCACCCTCCAGTCCTTATTGCCTTCCCTATAGCCACCAATCACCCTCCAGTCCTTATTGCCTTCCCTATAGCCACCAATCATCCTCCAGTCCTTATTGCCTTCCCTATAGCCACCAATTATCCTCCAGTCCTTATTGCCTTCCCTATAGCCACCAATCATCCTCCAGTCCTTATTGCCTTCCCTATAGCCACCAATCATCCTCCAGTCCTTATTGCCTTCCCTATAGCCACCAATCATCCTCCAGTCCTTATTGCCTTCCCTATAGCCACCAGTTATTCTCCAGTCCTTGTTGCCTTACCTATAGCCACCAATCATCCTACCGTCCTTATTGCCTTCCCTATAGCCGCCAATCATCCTCCAGTCCTTATTGCCTTCCTTATAGCCACCAATCAGCCTCCAGTCCTTATTGCCTTCCTTATAGCCACCAATCATCCTCCAGTCCTTATTGCCTTCCCTATAGCCACCAATCATCCTCTAGTCCTTGTTGCATTCTCTACTTGCTTCACTGCCACTTAAGACTTTATCATTGCTAGAGATGAGCGAACTTTTGAAAAATTCGATTCGACTGATTCGCCGAATGTTCTGACAAAAATCGTTTCAACTCTAATTTATTCGCGACAAATCACTATTAAAAACGGCTATTTCTGAGCCTCCTAGAGCCTCAATAGGGTTGTAAACCATTCTGCCTTGCTGTAACACGCATAGGATGCGTGCTGGGTTAGTGAAATAATACTGTAAATAATTATGACCTGCAGATCAGAGGCATTGCTAATAGAATCGCAAAGCGGCACAATTGCAGATAGTTGAGGTGGCATCACTATGAGGGGCCCCTATATTGCCTGAAAAACACACCCTGGAGCTGGCAGCAGCAGGAGCCCAAATATTGGCTGAAAGACATCCTGGAGTTGGCAGCAGGAGCCCAAAAATTGGCCTGAAGACACACACTGGAGTTGGCAGCAGGAGCCCAAACATTGGCTGAAAGAGACACGGGAGTTGCCAGCAGCAGCAGGAGCCCAAACATTGGCTGAAAGAGACACTGGAGTTGGCAGCAAGAGCCCAAAAATTGTTCTAAAGACACACTGGAGTTGGCAGCAGCAGGAGCCCAAACTTTGGCTGAAAGAGACACTGGAGTTGGCAGCAGCAGCAGCAGGAGCCCAAAAAATGACTGAGCGACACACACTGGAGTTGCAAGCAGCAGTAGCGGCAGGAGTCCAAACATTGCTTGAAAGAGACACTGGAGTTGGCAGCAGGAGCAGCAGGAGACCAAGCATTGCTTGAAAGACACACCGGAGTTGGCAGCAGGAGCAGCAGGAGCCCAAACATTGCTTGAAAGACACACTGGAGTTGGAAGCAGGAGCAGCAGGAGCCAAACATTGCTTGAAAGACACACTGGAGTTGGCAGCAGGAGTAGCAGGAGCCCAAACATTGCTTGAAAGACACACTGGAGTTGGCAGCAGCAGCAGCAGGAGCCCAAACATTGGCTCAAAGAGACACTGGAGTTGGCAGCGGCAGGAGGCCAAAAATTGGCTGAATGACACCCTGGAGTTGCAAGCAGCAGCAGCAGGAGCCCAAACATTGCTTGAAAGAGACACTGAAGTTGGCAGCAGGAGGCCAAAATTGCTTGAAAGACACACTGGAGTTGGCAGCAGCAGGAGCCAAAACATTGCTTGAAAGAGACACTGGAGTTGGCAGCAGGAGCAGCCGGAGCCCAAACATTGCTTGAAAGAGACACTGGAGTTGGCAGCAGGAGCCCAAACATTGCTTGAAAGAGACACTGGAGTTGGCAGCAGGAACAGCAGCAGGAGCCCAAACATTACTTGAAAGAGATACTGGAGTTGGCAGCAGGAGCAGCAGGAGCCCAAACATTGCTTGAAAGACACACTGGAGTTGGCAACAGGAGCAGCAGGAGCCCAAACATTGCTTGAAAGACACACTGGAGTTGGCAGCAGGAGCAGCAGGAGCCCAAACAATGCTTGAAACACACACTGGAGTTGGCAGAAGGAGCCCACACATTGCTTGAAAGACACACTGGAGTTGGCAGCAGGAGCAGCAGGAGCCCAAACATTGCTTGAAAGACACACTGGAGTTGGCAACAGGAGCAGCAGGAGCCCAAACAATGCTTGAAACACACACTGGAGTTGGCAGCAGGAGCAGCAGGAGCCCAAACATTGCTTGAAAGACACACTGGAGTTGGCAGCAGCAGCAGCAGGAGCCTAAACATTGGCTCAAAGAGACACTGGAGTTGGCAGCGGCAGGAGGCCAAAAATTGGCTGAATGACACCCTGGAGTTGCAAGCAGCAGCAGCAGGAGCCCAAACATTGCTTGAAAGAGACACTGGAGTTGGCAGCAGGAGGCCAAACATTGCTTGAAAGACACACTGGAGTTGCAAGCAGCAGGAGCCAAAACATTGCTTGAAAGAGACACTGGAGTTGGCAGCAGGAGCAGCCGGAGCCCAAACATTGCTTGAAAGAGACACTGGAGTTGGCAGCAGGAGCCCAAACATTGCTTGAAAGAGACACTGGAGTTGGCAGCAGGAACAGCAGCAGGAGCCCAAACATTGTGTTAGGGCTAGCGCTGCGGAGATGCCTCATGGCGCTCTCTGCCGTCCCTCTCCCGGGGCGAGAGCCGCGCTTCCTCCCCGCGGCTTTCCCCGCCGGGTTTCCCCTAGCCCGAGCGCTATTTCCCTTCCTGGTAGCGCTCCTCTCTTACCTGGTGTCTTGCCTTCCGTCCGGCGTGGCTGCCGGGGCCTGCGGGCGGCTCCCTCACTTCCTCCTTCCTCCCTGCCTCTCCTGCGCGCACGTCCCCGGCCACTAGGGGGCGCGCGCCGCAATACTGTGGAATTTAAAGGGCCAGTGCATCACTAATTGGTGTCCGGCCGTCCAATCCGGTAAGGACACTTCCTTTTTATTCTGGCCAGTCCTTCTTCCTTTGCCGGATTATCGGTGTGTTTTCCATGATTGTCTGTAGTTTATCTGTGGCTTTCTCGTGTATGACCTCGGCTTACCTTTTGACCACGAACCTCCGCTGCCCGTCCCGACCTCGGTTTGTCTCTTCGTCTGTGATCCCCCGCTGCCTGTCCCGACCACGGCTTGTCTACTCGCTGCTGAACCCTCGCTGCCTGCCCTGAATCTGGCTACTCACCGTGACCATCGTTTATCTCTGCTGTACAATACCTCGGCAAATTGTGGAACTGTGCCGCCGTTGGGGAATAGCGACCTGGGAGTCATCAGCCGCACAAGACCAACCTGCTTCGCGGCGGGCTCTGGTGAAAACCGGTGGCTCCTTAGACCCCGCTTCCCTGACGCGGTACTCACCAACCGTTCCACAGTTCCAGTGGGTCCACGCTTCATTGGTTTTCATCCGGTTGTAACAGTATAATCCGGCCATGGATCCCGCCGAGGTGCCATTGCCAGACGTCTCTGAGCTACCTGCACTAGTCGCCATGCAGTCACGGCAGATCAATCAACTTACGGCTATGATGCAGCAACTCCTGTCTATGCAGCAACCGCAGACGCCACCGCCTGCTCCTGCTGTCCCACCACAGCTTCCGGTGGCTTCTTCCGCGAGGATTCGTCTCTCCCT
Organism: Gastrophryne carolinensis; assembly: GCA_027917425.1. Taxonomy (NCBI): domain Eukaryota; kingdom Metazoa; phylum Chordata; class Amphibia; order Anura; family Microhylidae; genus Gastrophryne; species Gastrophryne carolinensis. Next base: position 428,231,967 of record CM051238.1, read on the forward strand.
GCCAGCTAAATTTGAAGGGGACGCAAGACTTTGCCGTGGGTTTCTTGCCCAATGTTCCCTGCACCTGGAGTTATTGGCTGACCAATTCCCTACTGAGCGCTCCAGGGTGGCCTTTATTATCAGCCTGCTCTCTGGGAAGGCCTTAGCCTGGGCTACCCCATTATGGGACCGCAACGACCCCGTTACCCTTACGGTTCAAACTTTTGTGGATCAGTTTCGCCAGGTTTTTGAGGAACCTGCCCGGACATCTTCAGCCGAATCCGCCTTATTGAATCTGGTTCAAGGTGATCTGTCGGTGGGAGAATATGCCATTCGTTACCGAACTTTGGCAGCCGAGCTGGCTTGGAACAATGAGGCTCTCTGTGCCTGCTTTAAGAAGGGTCTCTCTAGTAGGGTCAAGGATGTTCTTGCTGCCCGGGATCTTCCTACTTCTCTTTCTGAACTAATCCAACTTGCCACACGTATAGACATTCGTTTTACAGAGAGGCGTGATGAATTCCGCCAGGATTCTCTGCGTGCCAAGAGGGCATTCCGTTTGGCCCCTACGTTTCAGAACCCTCAGTCTACGCTTTCGTCTCCGTCTGAAGAAGTCATGCAAGTGGACCATACTCGCTTGACTCCCCAGGTAAGGTCGCGCCGAAGACTCGAAAGACTTTGTCTATACTGGGCCAGTCCAGAACATTTTTTGAAAAATTGCCCAATTCGCCCACCACGTCAGGGAAACGGGCGCACCTAGAATCGATTGGAGAGGCGTCTCTGGGTGTGTGTGCTTCCTCTCCTAGGTTCACTGTGCCGGCACAACTTCACTTTGGCTCCACTTCCGTCCTGAACTTACCGGCCTTCTTGGACTCTGGTTCGGCGGGCAACTTCATCGAGGCCTCCTTGGTCACTAAGCATGATATAGCTGTCTACCGTCTGGCCAAGCCACTATCTGTCGCGGCCGTTAATGGGGACAGATTGAACTGCATGGTGCGCTACCGCACCAAACCTCTACTTCTGAAGATCGGTCTCTTCCATCAGGAACTTCTGGAATTTTTCGTATTACCCCACTGTACCTCGCCGCTTCTCTTGGGGCTTCCCTGGCTCCAGCACCATAACCCTACCTTGGATTGGTCCACGGGGGACATCAAGTCCTGGGGCGCAACATGTGTTAAGAACTGCCTTACGTCTTTGCCACTCCAAATTACCGCTCCCACGACTCCATTACCGGGTCTACCTGAAGTTTATCGGTCTTTTTCCGTCGTATTTAGCAAGAGGCAAGCTGAGACACTTCCACCTCATCGCCCTTACGATTGCCCGATTGATCTTCTACCTGGCGCCACTCCTCCTCGCGGACGCATCTATCCGCTGTCTGTCCCTGAAACCCAAGCAATGTCGGAATACATTCGGGAGAATTTACAAAAGGGGTTCATTAGGAAATCCTCTTCCCCAGCAGGAGCGGGGTTCTTCTTTGTACAGAAAAAGGACGGGTCCCTTCGTCCCTGCATCGATTACCGGGGCCTCAATAAAATTACGATAAAAAACCGTTACCCATTGCCCTTGATCTCCGAACTTTTTGATCGTCTTCGCGGAGCTAAGATTTTTTCAAAATTGGATCTTAGAGGCGCCTATAACTTAGTCCGCATACGAGAAGGTGATGAATGGAAGACGGCCTTCAACACGCGGGACGGTCATTTTGAGTATCTCGTTATGCCCTTCGGCCTCTGCAATGCCCCTGCAGTTTTTCAGGAGTTCGTTAACGACATTTTTCGGGACCTGTTGTACACCTGTGTTGTGGTTTATCTTGACGACATTCTCATCTTCTCCTCGTCCATCGAAGAACACCATCTTTATGCTAAGCTCGAGAAATGCCTTTTTCATCAAACCGCATTACCTTTTTTGGGGTACATAGTTTCTGCTCAAGGTCTCCAGATGGATCCTGCCAAGTTAAAGGCGGTCCTTGAATGGCCTCGACCAGTCGGTCTTCGTGCAATCCAGCGATTCTTGGGGTTCGCGAACTACTACCGCCAGTTCATTTTACACTTTTCCACGACAGTAGCCCCCATCGTGGTCCTCACCAAAAAAGGAGCCAATCCCAAGGCATGGTCTCCGCAGGCTGAAGCAGCCTTTCTCGCATTAAAAAAGGCCTTCGCCTCGGCACCAGTACTTTCCAGACCTGACCCGTCTCGTCCTTTCGCTCTTGAGGTGGATGCCTCTTCCGTCGGAGCTGGAGCAGTACTTACGCAACGATCCTCGTCCGGCAAAGCTCGAACTTGCGGATTCTTTTCTAAAACCTTCTCTCCTGCCGAGAGGAACTACACCATTGGAGATAGAGAGCTATTAGCCATCAAATTGGCTCTGGAAGAATGGAGACATCTCCTCGAGGGGTCTATCTTCCCAATTTCCATTTTTACTGACCACAAGAACCTCTCTTATCTGGAATCCGCACAACGCTTAAACCCTCGTCAGGCCCGCTGGTCACTCTTCTTTGCACGCTTTAATTTCCAGATCCACTTCCGTCCAGCTGCAAAAAACATCAGGGCAGACGCTCTCTCCCGTTCCCCCCCTTTATTAACGCCCTCTTCGGTACCTGCGGTCGATGATCTTTCGCACCAGTTTTCTTCCATCTGGCGTGAAACACAGCATTCTCTGGAACAAGCCGTGTCTCGTATGAAAATCCAGGCTGATAAGAAGAGAAGGACTCCTCCTTTATATTCACCGGGGGATAGGGTATGGCTTTCGGCCAAGTATATTCGTTTTAAAATCCCCAGTTACAAACTTGGTCCTCGCTTCTTGGGACCTTTTAAGATCCAACAACGTATCAATCCTGCCTGTTACAAGTTGCATCTGCCACCCTCTCTTCGCATAACCAATTCCTTCCATGTCTCTCTGCTCAAACCGGTGACTGTTAATCGTTTTTCCCCCAAATTATTGGAACCTAAGCCAGTCGCAGGTACTGAGGATACCTTTACGGTCAAAGAAATACTTGCTTCAAAGATCTCCAGAGGAAGACGCTATTTCTTGGTGGATTGGGAGGGCTACGGCCCTGAGGAGAGATCCTGGGAACCGGAGGAAAACATCCTTGATCGGACCCTTATTTCGGACTTCCTTGGTTCTAAGAAGAGGGGGAGACCAAAGGGGGGGGGTACTGTTAGGGCTAGCGCTGCGGAGATGCCTCATGGCGCTCTCTGCCGTCCCTCTCCCGGGGCGAGAGCCGCGCTTCCTCCCCGCGGCTTTCCCCGCCGGGTTTCCCCTAGCCCGAGCGCTATTTCCCTTCCTGGTAGCGCTCCTCTCTTACCTGGTGTCTTGCCTTCCGTCCGGCGTGGCTGCCGGGGCCTAGTAGGTGCTTGGAACAAACTTCCAGCAGAGGTAGTTGAAACATCAACAGTCACTGAATTTAAACATGCCTGGGATAAGCACACATCTATCCTAAGATAAAGAGAACATACAGTATACACATAAGGGCAGACTAGATGGACCGTATGGTCTCCTTCTGCCGTCAACCTTCTATGTTTCTATGTTCCTCGGATGTTTCGGATAAGGTCTCTTCTCCTCAGTTTATCATTCCACCCGATCGTCTGATTCACTCTGCTCCCGCTGCTCTAGTATTAGGTCCTCCGGGGAGGACTTTCGTACCTGTCTCTCGTCGCCTATTAATATTAAAATGGGGTCATGCCTCCCATACTGCTGGTCACCCTGGAATCAAGAAGACCTGCGCCATCATCTCCAGATACTACTGGTGGCCCACGTTAGCAAACGATGCCGCAGAATTCGTACAAGCCTGCACCTCGTGCGCGCGCAACAAGACCCCTCGTCAACGTCCCGCAGGTCTTCTCCAACCACTACCCATTCCGGACATCCCCTGGTCTCACATCGCCATGGATTTTATCACTGATCTCCCGCCTTCTCAGGGCAATACCGTCGTCTGGGTAGTGGTGGACCGATTTTCGAAGATGGCGCATTTCATTCCGTTGCCTGGATTACCTTCTGCTCCCCTATTGGCAAAGAATTTCCTTAAACACATCTTCCGTCTACATGGGCTCCCAACCCACATAGTCTCCGACAGGGGAGTTCAATTTGTATCGAAATTCTGGAGGGCTCTCTGTATTCAATTAAAGGTGAAATTGGACTTTTCTTCCGCGTATCATCCCCAATCCAATGGCCAAGTGGAGAGGGTAAATCAAACTTTGGGGCTGTATCTACGCCATTTTGTTTCCACTCGCCAGGATGACTGGGTGGACCTGCTGCCCTGGGCAGAGTTTTCTTATAACTTTAAGGACTCTGAATCTACCGGAAAATCCCCTTTCTTTATAGTCTATGGTCGTCATCTCCTTCCTCCTCTGCCTTTATTAACGCCCTCTTCGGTACCTGCGGTCGATGATCTTTCGCACCAGTTTTCTTCCATCTGGCGTGAAACACAGCATTCTCTGGAACAAGCCGTGTCTCGTATGAAAATCCAGGCTGATAAGAAGAGAAGGACTCCTCCTTTATATTCACCGGGGGATAGGGTATGGCTTTCGGCCAAGTATATTCGTTTTAAAATCCCCAGTTACAAACTTGGTCCTCGCTTCTTGGGACCTTTTAAGATCCAACAACGTATCAATCCTGCCTGTTACAAGTTGCATCTGCCACCCTCTCTTCGCATAACCAATTCCTTCCATGTCTCTCTGCTCAAACCGGTGACTGTTAATCGTTTTTCCCCCAAATTATTGGAACCTAAGCCAGTCGCAGGTACTGAGGATACCTTTACGGTCAAAGAAATACTTGCTTCAAAGATCTCCAGAGGAAGACGCTATTTCTTGGTGGATTGGGAGGGCTACGGCCCTGAGGAGAGATCCTGGGAACCGGAGGAAAACATCCTTGATCGGACCCTTATTTCGGACTTCCTTGGTTCTAAGAAGAGGGGGAGACCAAAGGGGGGGGGGTACTGTTAGGGCTAGCGCTGCGGAGATGCCTCATGGCGCTCTCTGCCGTCCCTCTCCCGGGGCGAGAGCCGCGCTTCCTCCCCGCGGCTTTCCCCGCCGGGTTTCCCCTAGCCCGAGCGCTATTTCCCTTCCTGGTAGCGCTCCTCTCTTACCTGGTGTCTTGCCTTCCGTCCGGCGTGGCTGCCGGGGCCTGCGGGCGGCTCCCTCACTTCCTCCTTCCTCCCTGCCTCTCCTGCGCGCACGTCCCCGGCCACTAGGGGGCGCGCGCCGCAATACTGTGGAATTTAAAGGGCCAGTGCATCACTAATTGGTGTCCGGCCGTCCAATCCGGTAAGGACACTTCCTTTTTATTCTGGCCAGTCCTTCTTCCTTTGCCGGATTATCGGTGTGTTTTCCATGATTGTCTGTAGTTTATCTGTGGCTTTCTCGTGTATGACCTCGGCTTACCTTTTGACCACGAACCTCCGCTGCCCGTCCCGACCTCGGTTTGTCTCTTCGTCTGTGATCCCCCGCTGCCTGTCCCGACCACGGCTTGTCTACTCGCTGCTGAACCCTCGCTGCCTGCCCTGAATCTGGCTACTCACCGTGACCATCGTTTATCTCTGCTGTACAATACCTCGGCAAATTGTGGAACTGTGCCGCCGTTGGGGAATAGCGACCTGGGAGTCATCAGCCGCACAAGACCAACCTGCTTCGCGGCGGGCTCTGGTGAAAACCGGTGGCTCCTTAGACCCCGCTTCCCTGACGCGGTACTCACCAACCGTTCCACAGTTCCAGTGGGTCCACGCTTCATTGGTTTTCATCCGGTTGTAACACATTGCTTGAAAGAGATACTGGAGTTGGCAGCAGGAGCAGCAGGAGCCCAAACATTGCTTGAAAGACACACTGGAGTTGGCAACAGGAGCAGCAGGAGCCCAAACATTGCTTGAAAGACACACTGGAGTTGGCAGCAGGAGCAGCAGGAGCCCAAACAATGCTTGAAACACACACTGGAGTTGGCAGCAGGAGCCCACACATTGCTTGAAAGACACACTGGAGTTGGCAGCAGGAGCAGCAGGGGCCCAAACATTGCTTGAAAGACACACTGGAGTTGGCAACAGGAGCAGCAGGAGCCCAAACAATGCTTGAAACACACACTGGAGTTGGCAGCAGGAGCAGCAGGAGCCCAAACATTGCTTGAAAGACACACTGGAGTTGGCAGCAGGAGCAGCAGGAGGCCAAAAATTGGCTGAATGACACCCTGGAGTTGCAAGCAGCAGCAGCAGCAGGAGCCTAAACTTTGCTTGAAAGAGACACTGGAGTTGGCAGCAGGAGCAGCAGGAGCCCAAACATTGCTTGAAAGACACACTGGAGTTGGCAGCAGGAGCCCAAACATTGCTTGAAAGACACACTGGAGTTGGCAGAAGGAGCAGCAGCAGGAGCCCAATCATTGCTTGAAAGACACACTGGAGTTGGCAGCAGGAGCCCAAACATTGCTTGAAAGAGACACTGGAGTTGGCAGCAGGAGCCCAAACATTGCTTGAAAGATACACTGGAGTTGGCAGCAGGAGCCCAAACATTGCTTGAAAGACACACTGGAGTTGGCAACAGGAGCAGCAGGAGCCCAAACATTGCTTGAAACACACACTGGAGTTGGCAGCAGGAGCCCAAACAATGCTTGAAACACACACTGGAGTTGGCAGCAAGAGCCCAAATATTGCTTGAAAGACACACTGGAGTTGGCAGCAGGAGCAGCAGCAGAAGCCCAAACATTGCTTGAAAGAGACACTGGAGTTGGCAGCAGGAGCAGCAGGAGCCCAAACAGTGCTTGAAACACACACTGGAGTTGGCAGCAGGAGCAGCAGGAGTCCAAACATTGCTTGAAAGAGACACTGGAGTTGGCAGCAGGAGCAGCAGGAGCCCAAACATTGCTTGAAAGACACACTGGAGTTGGCAGCAGGAGCAGCAGCAGGAGCCCAAACATTGCTTGAAAGACACACTGGAGTTGGCAGCAGGAGCCCAAACAATGCTTGAAAGACACACTGGAGTTGGCAGCAGGAGCAGCAGGAGCCCAAACATTGCTTGGAAGAGACACTGGAGTTGGCAGCAGCAGCAGGAGGCCAAAAATTGGCTGAATGACACCCTGGAGTTGCAAGCAGCAGCAGCAGGAGCCCAAAATTGCTTGAAAGACACACTGGAGTTGGCAGCAGCAGGAGCCCAAACATTGCTTGAAAGACACACTGGAGTTGGCAGCAGGAGCAGCAGGAGCCCAAACATTGCTTGAAAGACACACTGGAGTTGGCAGCAGGAGCCCACAAATTGGCCTAAAGACACACTGGAGTTGCAAGCAGCAGCAGCAGGAATCCAAAATTGCCAGAAAGACACACCCTGGAGTTGGCAGCAGCATTAAGAGAACATATACAGATTTTCGGCACAGATATCTTATCCGAAGAATATTAATAAAAAGTAAGAGTAACGTAAAGCATTTTCTCAATAATTACTTGTGGTCTGATGCGGAGGAATGTCTGTAACTGGAGAGCAGCGCCTTAAATCTGTTTTGCACATATTCCATATTTCTTTAGTGTTGGTCTGGCCCCATGATCAATCTACTCTAATGCATCAGGCATTGGTGGGTGGAAATCTTGGCTGATCCATGCCCGATTCATTTCCACACAGGCCAGTCTCTGAAAAAAAAACATTTTTGAAGCATACTGGAGCACATTGAATTGCTCTCATCAGAACATCACTTACGCACATCTAAGAGTTTCATCACTTTGTTCGTGTTAAAGTCTTCAGGGCCTAGTTACTACTTAGCGAAAGACCATAGATAGTTACACACCTGCTGCTCTTATCGACAAATCCTGTTTTAAGTGTTGTGTAGCGTTTTGTCCTCCCCTCATATACGCATTAAGTATGTCAGGCAGAGAAGTGGCAGGATGGGCACAGAGAAGTTGCAGAGGCCTAAATTCATCAAGCAGAGGTTGCAGCAGACTAGGGGTGAGTGGCAGCAGGAGTCTAAGTGAGAGGACTGATCTCCCGGGATCAGCTAGCGGTCGTGTCTTGACCAGCAACCCATCTGCCATCATCCATTGGTTAACACGATCATCCACTGCATCACAAGTGACATCTGACACCCCCAGTCAACTGTCGGTTATGTCTTATGCTTAGGGTTCAGCTCCACTATTCAGTGAGGACGATCTGATAATCAGAAAAATCAGCAGCTACTGCCCAGCCAAGAAGTGGAGGAGACACTTGCCGCTTCTTCCACTAGGCGGGCAAGTAGTGATGAGGAGAGTGGCGTGGGAGGTGGTGTTGCAAGCGTTTTGGCTTCTTAAGCAGACACTGTTGAGGAACCTAAGGAGGACATCAGTGAGTTTTGAGGGCACTTTTAAAGGCTTGGAGTGATGGAGAGTGACAGATTTAGCGGTCAGCATGGTGGCAGAAGGGGAAAGTATGGAGGCAAATGTGCTCGGGGTAGACCACTTGCGCGGCAGGCTATCTTCCCAGGAGGTAGTGGAAGAGGGTCCCTGGAGTTGGCGGCGGCGGCAGCAGCAGTGAATTAGTGCGGACTAATGGTAGGAAAAATCAGCTACAAGGCCATGTGGCAGTTTTTCATCAAGCATCCACAGGAGGTTAACATGGCTATATGAAAGATGTGTAGGCAGAAGGTGAAGTGTGGCCAGGGTCCCAATGTTGGACCCACAGCCCTGCGTCAACATTTGCAGCGTCACCATAAAGCGGCCTGGGAGAGTTGGCTCCAAAGTGGTGGTCCAGCCTGCTGCATTACCCAGTGGTACGCCGCTCTCTGTTCCAGCCAGCCAAGGCTCCACCACCTCCTGTGTGTCATACCCATCCTCTGTCGCTCCAGATGCTCCTCCTCCTCTTAATCCGAGTCAGTCATTCCGCCAGCAATCCATTGGCCAAGCCATGTCCAAGAGACAACAGTATGTGCCCACTCATCCAACGTGCAGAAGCTAAATGTGCTCCTGTATAAGTTGCTGGTGCTGCAGCCCCTCCCTTTTGAGTTGGTGGACCTTTCAGAGAACTGATGGCTTGTGCCGAGCCGAGGTGGAGAGTCCCATGCTGTAATTTCTTTGCAAAGAAGGCAGTACCAGCCCTGTACAATTTTGTTGAACAGAAGGTGGGCCAGTCCTTTAGCCTGTCAGTGTGTACCAAAGTGCACAGCAGTGCCTACGTCTGGAGCTGTAACTACAGTCAGGGACAATACATATCCTTTAAGGCCCACTGGGTGATTGTGGTTCCTGCACAACCACAACAGCAACTTGAACAGGTCCCTCCGCTGTGGCCTCCACGCTCCTAGGCCTTTGTGCCTGTGACAGTGCACTTGCACTTAGCAATGGTGTCACAGAAAAAAGTGGCTAATTGTCAATTACATATTAATAGTTAACATTTATCTTATTTGAACATATTTATAATAATAACATATAATAACATATAACATAGCAACATTAACATCTAACATGATAACAGTAACATAAAATGTATCAAACATTTTTTTGGGGGGGGGATATTTTTTTTGTTATTTTTTTTTATCATATTTTGTATTTTTTAAAAACATATATATATTTTTTTCTTTTTTTAAATTTTTTTTTAAATATTGTTTTTCCATTGTCTTTTTTTAATATTTTGTGAATTTTTGTACAGATTTTTTTTTTTTTGTATTTTGTTTTTTCTAAATATTTTTTTTTATTTATTTATTTCCCAGTGCCATGTGTGCAGGACATGGCGGTTTCACGCTGTTCTTCACATGGTTTGCCTTGAGCCACAGAGCCACACATGGGAGGAACTGCTAAAAATGAGAACTCAATAAACTAAATCATGGCTTACTTCATGAAAACTGCAAATGGGACCCATGGTGACTGACACTGGGAAGAACATCTTGTCTGCGCTGCGACAAGGAAGCCTGAGCCATGCGCTGGACTTCTGGGCAGCCAAACTTGACTTTTGGCCGCAACTAGCAGAGTTTGCCCTGGAAAAGCTGTCCTGCCCGGCCAGTAGTTGATTTAGATGGCAACTGGGCTGCTCTATATAATGCTGCAAAATGGCAAATTTACCTCACAATATAAGCTATTGCCCCTCAGATTTACACAGGGCCTGCTCTATGTAATGCTGCAAAATGGCAAATTTACCTCACTATATAAGCTAATGCCCCTCAGATTTACACAGGGGCTGCTCTATATTATGCTGCAAAATGGCAAATTTGCCTCACAATACAAGCTATTGCCCCTCAGATTTACACAGGGCCTGCTCTATATTATGCTGCAAAATGGCAAATTTACCTCACAGTTTAAGCTATTGCCCCTCAGATTTACACAGAGGCTGCTCTATATTATGCTGCAAAATGGCAAATTTACCTCACAATATAAGCTATTGCCCCTCAGATTTACACAGGGCCTGCTCTATCTAATGCTGCAAAATGGCAAATTTACCTCACTATATAAGCTAATGCCCCTCAGATTTACACAGGGCCTGCTCTATATTATGCTGCAAAATGGCAAATTTACCTCACAATATAAGCTATTGCCCCTCAGATTTACACAGGGCCTGCTCTATATAATGCTGCAAAATGGCAAATTTACCTCACTATATAAGCTAATGCCCCTCAGATTTACACAGGGGCTGCTCTATAGAATGCTACAAAACCAAGAGCGGATTTAACTCACACAATATAACCTATTTCTCAGGTTTATATAGGGACTGCTCTATGTAATGGTGCAAAACCATGAATTTACATATAATATAAACTATTGCTGCTCCATATAATGGTGCAAAACTGAATTTATCTCACAATATAAACTATTATTCCTCAGGTTTATATAAGGGCTGCTGTGCTGTATATAACAGTGCAAAACCATGAATTTACCTCATAATATAAACTATTGCCCCTCAGATTTACACAGGGTCTGCTCTATATTATGCTGCAAAATGGCAAATTTACCTCACAGTATAAGCTATTGCCCCTCGGATTGACACAGGGCCTGCTATATAGAATGCTACAAAACCAAGAGCGGATTTTACTCAAACAATATAACCTATTTCTCAGGTTTATATAGGGACTGCTCTGTGTAATGGTGCAAAACCATGAATTTACCTCATAATATAAACTATTTCCCCCCAGGTTTACTCAGGGGGCTGCTCCATATAATGGTGCAAAACAGGGCAAATGTATTATCCAATATAAACTATTGCTGCTCTGATTTACACAGGAGGGCCACTCTAAAGAATGGCGCAACATGGCGAATTTAGCTCACAATATAACATAGATTGCAAAATGAGATTTTCAGACAGGGCCTGCTCTATAAAATGGCAATTTTACCTTACAATATAAACTATTGCTCCTCAGATTTACACAGGGATTTAGGTTGATATATATAATAGTGCAAAACAGCGAATTTACCTCACAATACTGTATAAACTATTGCTCCTCAGATTTACACAGTGGGCTTCTCTATATAATGGTGCAAAATGGCGAATATACCTCACTATATAATCTATTACAGCTCTATATAAATAAAAAAATAAAAAATAAAAAAAGGGCCTGTAGAAGCTTATTTAACAGATAGGATGACGTGTTGGTTTGTGATGCCCATGTGGGCTGTTGTTTTGACTGCAGGACAAAAACCAATTCAACATGCAATACTTTGATTAAGCTAAGGAAGGATCAACAAGCGTATTTAGTATAACAGATAGGCTGCCTAATGCAGGTTTGGGATGCCCTGCGGCCTGGTGTTTTTTTTGTTAAAGGCAGACCAAAAACCAATTCAAAATGCAAAATTTTGATTTAGCTGAGGAAGGATCAACAAGCGTATTTAGTATAACAGATAGACTGCCTAATGCAGGTTTGGGATGCCCTGCGGCCTGGAGTTTTTTTGTAAAAGGCAGACCAAAAACCAATTCAAAATGCAATGCTCAGACTCAGCTGAGGAAGGATCAACAAGCGTATTTAGTATAACAGATAGGCTGGCTAATGCAGGTTTGGGATGCCCTGCGGCCTGGTGTTTTTTTGTAAAAGGCAGACCAAAAACCAATTCAAAATGCAATGCCCAGACTCAGCTGAGGAAGGATCAACAAGAGTATTTAGTATAACAGATAGGCTGCCAAGTGCAGGTTTGGGATGCCCTGCGGCCTGGTGTTTTTTTTGTTAAAGGCAGACCAAAAATCAATTCAAAATGCAATGCTCAGACTCAGCTGAGGAAGGATCAACAAGCGTATTTAGTATAACAGATAGGCTGCCTAGTGCAGGTTTGGGATGCCCTGCGGCCTGGTGTTTTTTTGTTAAAGGCAGACCAAAAACCAATTCAAAATGCAATGCTCAGACTCAGCTGAGGAAGGATCAACAAGCGAATTTAGTATAACAGATAGGCTGCCTAGTGCAGGTTTGGGAGTCCCTGCGGCCTGGTGTTTTTTTGTTAAAGGCAGACCAAAAACCAATTCAAAATGCAATGCTCAGACTCAGCTGAGGAAGGATCAACAAGCGTATTTAGTATAACAGATAGGCTGCCTAATGTAGGTTTGGGATGCCCTGCGGCCTGGTGTTTTTTTGTTAAGGGCAGACCAAAAAATATTTAAACTAATCCAGTTATATATTATGATAAATGCTTGTGTGTAACAGATAGGGTTAAATATGCCACTGCATAGATGGGATGCACAGTGGCAAGGCAGGTTTACAGCACAAATAACTGAAAATGAATTGAAAAATGATCTGGCTAATGAAAATAATAAAAATATTCCCTGTCACTTCAATGCTGTCCCTGGCTGGATCGTTCCGGTTTTTCCCTATTTTTCACTATCTTTCCCTGGCTCTGTCTACCTCTCTTTCTGCCTCTCTGTCGGTCTCTCTGACTCTCCCTACCTATCTCTAACTCTCTGTCCCTGACTGTCTCTAACTAGCTGTGCTCTGGCCGCAATGCAAGGCTGAAATGCGCACAAGCAAGATGGCCGCCGCTTTATATAGCACGGTGACGTCACCGGGCATCCTGGCTGCTGATAGGCTGCATGTGACTTACCCATGATACCTTGCCCCAGTGGGTATGTCTGGACATGTTCATCCACCATTTTAGAATGCCTGTAATTGAAATAAATGGAGTTTAAAGGAAAACTTCGATCGATCGAATCGCGGGGAAATTTGGATTCGTTCAGAATCGAATTTTCCATGAAATTCGGAACGAATCTGGGTTCGTCCGGATCGATTCGCTCATCCCTAATCATTGCTGTCAATCGTCACCTGGTTCTCGCCACCTTCTGAGCTTCTATCAACTGCCCTCCATTCCCTGATCATCCCCCTGTTGCTGAGGCCAGCCATGAGCAGGACTGCCCACAGCACCTGGGATCTGGTAGTTTGGGTCCACTGTAAAAGGGTGTGAGTCTGAGTAGGCCACTGAAGATGCCAGGGGCCCTGGCAATTGACCAGGTTTGCCCTGTGCTGGCGCCGGCCCTGATTTGAGGGTACCCACATTAAAATTGGATGAGGAGTTTTAAGAGTTTCAGCTCCTTAACATAGTTACATAGTTAATACGGTTGAAAAAAAGAAATATGTCCATCAGGTTCAACCAAGGGTGTTGGGGTAGGGGAAGTTATTTTTTATTTTATTTTATAGGGGGAGTTATTTATTTTATACTTTTTTACTTTTTTTTACTGATAACCGCTAATAGTAACTGTTAATGTTATTTTCTTCTAAATAAGCATCTAATCCTTTTTTGAAGCTGTCAGTGGTTGATGCTGTAACAAGCTTCTGTGGTAGATTTATAGTTCTTATAGTAAAAAATGATTGTCGCCTCTGGAGACCCAATTTCTTTTTTTCCAGTCGAAGGGGAGCGCGCCCTTGTCTTCAGAGAAGATTTTACCTGAAATAGTGTTTCCCCATATTTTTGTATTGGCCATTTATATATTTTTGCGTATATATATATACGTATGAGTATATATAAGTTAATCATATCCCCCCTCAGTCGTCTCCTTTCAAGACTAAACAGATTTAATTCTCGTAATCTTTTCGCATGTGCCACCCTGTTTTTAAAGTGGACAAACACCCAGGATTTTCACTATCCTGGGTGTTGGTCCACTTCCGCGGAGCACCCCGATCGGGGGTGTTGGTCCTCTTTAAAGGGACCAAATATAGCTGGACAATTGACTCAAAGGCTGTTTGATGGGCTGTGTGGGCAATTACTTTAATATGTCGTTCTCAGTTAGGCAGATAAAAGTCCTGGAGTTGATTTTGAGGAGTGGTGCTTGAATTTGGAAGATTTTGTGGTTAGGAAAACATGCGGTCAAAGGAGCTTTCCAGGCAGGTGAAACAAGCCATTCTTAAACTGCGAAAACAGAAAAAAAAAAAACATCTGAGATATTGCTACAACATTAGCAGTGGCAAAATCTACAGTTCGGCACATCCCGAGAAAGAATGAAGCAATGGTGAACTCATCAATGCAAAAACACCTGGATGCCCACGTAAGACAATAGTGATCGCAGAAAATTTTCCACGGTGAAGAAAACCCCCCTTTCACAACAGCCAACCAAGGGAACCAGGATGTAGGTGTGTCAATATCCAAATCTATTATAAAAAGAAGACTGCATGGAAGTATATAGAGAGGGGTCACTGCACGCTGCAAGTCACTCATAAGCCTCAAGAGGCCAGTTTGGACATTGCTAAAACATCTAAAAAAGCCAGCAGAGTTCTGGAAGAACATTCTTTTGGACAGAGGAAACCAAGATCAACCTCCACCAGAATGATGGAAAAAAAATATGGCGAGGGCTTGGTACAGCTCATAATCCAAAGCATAGCATATCATGCGTACACATGGCGGAGGGAGGCAGTGTGATGCCTTGGGCATGCATGGCGTCAGCACTAGGCGTACTCGGGCAGGTGCCAGGGCCACTGTACCTTGGGAGGGCCCACCGCATTCCCTCTACCCTGGGCAGCTCCTATGCAGGACGCAGGGCCGTGCAGTAACCAGGACTAAGGACTGTCAGCCAAAGGCGGATTGGCCATTGGGAGAGCCCTTCAGTTCTGCTATTCTTTGTCTCTTTCTTTCCTTCTATTCTTTCTTTCATCTGTTCTGTGTGCCTTTCATTTTTTCTATCTTTTTTGCTCTATTTTTTATATCAGTCCTTCTATTCTCTTTCTTTCTTTCTATCTTTCTTTCTTTTCTTTTCATTTCTTTCGTCTGTTTGTTCTGCCTTTCATTTTTTCTATCTTCTTTCCTTCTATTATTTATATCAGTCCTTCTATTCTTTCTTTCTTTCCTTCCTTCTATTCTTTCTTTCATCTGTTCTTTCTGCCTTTCATTTTTTTCTATCTTCTTCCTTCTACTATTTATATAAGTCCTTATATTCTTTCTTTCCTTCCATTGTATCTTTCATCTGTTCTGTATGCATTTATTTTCATTTTTTAATTCCTTCTATTATTTCTTTCATTCCCATTTGTTCTGCCATTCCCTTTCTTTCTTTGTTTCTATTACTTTCCTTTAATTCTATTTTCCTTTCTTCTCTTCTTTCCTCCTTCCCTTTCCATCTCTATAAATTCCTGCTTTCTTTTTTCTGTCATTCCTTTTATCCATTCCATCCCTGTCATTCATTCTCTGCTTTCATTCTTTCTTTCTTTCCTTTTATTTTTGATATCTTATTTCCATCTATCTATAGCCTTGCCATCTATTCTTTGTTTTTTATTTGTAATCTATTCTCTCGTTCTATTTTTATTTCAGCATATTCTTTTTTGTCATTCCTTTTTTTTCTTGCTTTCTTTTTTTTTTGTCTTTTCTTCTATCCTTTATATTTCCTTCTGTCACTCCTCCTCTTACTTTTTATTTCTCTCATTCCTAGAATTTCTTATTTCATCTCTACTCTCTGTCTTTCCTTTTGTTCTTTGCCAATACTTCCAACTTTACTACCATGTATTGAGTGTATTGAGGGGCCCACATAACCCTGGAGCCAGTAGCCGGGGTCACTAGTGTTTATTAAGGATCTGACACAGGGAAGAAGCAGCCACAGGAATTCTGAGCTATTCAGATGTAGGGACCTGGTAATAACTAGACACACTTAAATCAACTAATAAGAATCCTTTAAATAGAATCAACCATACATTAATTCATTTTATGGTTTCTACCCATTTAAGTACATTGGAAGTTCCATAATCTAAACAGACACGGGGAGGCCGATTCATTAATAGCGCCAGGTAGCGACAGATGAGCAACTGTAGCGTGATTTTGACAGCGCCAGCCAGTATTCGCTGTGCTTGGCCGGCGTTTGCTTGATGACAGCGACTCAGTCGGTGTGCGGTAATGTTGAATACGGGCTTAGGGGTCGCTGTTTCACAGGTTCAGCGCTGTATCTGAGCGCCTGACAACGAATGGCCAGAGCGAACGGCTTGCTTCATATTCATTAACAAATCACGCTCCGAATTTGCTGGCGCTGTCCATTCCTTGTTTAAACCCCAGTGCGCTGGCGGCGATGGGTGTTAACTAGTTTTTAACCCCTAAACAACCATATTTTTTGATTGTAACATTATACATGTTTTTTGATTCATTTTGTAATATGAATACATTAATATCAGACCTGTAAGATCAATTCTGCACAAATTTTTTTTTAACTTTTTTTTACTTTAAAAAAAAACCTAACATTGCAGAAGTGGTCTCAGAATTTTTGACATTAAAAAAAAAAAAAAAAAAAAATACCAATTAATTATGATTAATTAAAGATTGCTCCATTGAAATGCATTGGACAACGCCAGGGAGCGACAGGTCATACCTGTCGCTGTGATGGGATTAGCAGCGGCGCTGTTCGTTCCAGGCGGCTTCATGATGAATCCCGCGCTAGCTGTCGCTCTCGCCGGCGCTAGCCTCATTTAGCTTGATAAATGCGTCATTGTGACCGCCGCCGGGCGTACTTGAGTCGGTAGCCGCCGATAGCTGGCGGTACCTGGCGCTCATCAGACACTACCTGGCGCTAGCCCGTGATAAATAAGGCCCTAGATGACAGTAGTGGGTTTAGGCCATAGACTAACATAGAGGCCGATTCATTAATAGCGGCAGGTAGCGACAGTTGAGCGACAGTAGCGGTATTTTCACAGCGCCCGCTAGTAGTCGCTGTGCTTGGCCATTGTTCGGTTATTGATAGCGACTCAGTCGGTGTGCAGTAATGTTGAATACGGGGTGACGAGTCACTATTTGACAGGTTCCGCGCTGTATGGGAGCGCATGATAGCGACTGGTCAGAGCGACCGGCTCCCAAGATATTCATCAAAAAATCACGCTCAAAAAATTCTCGCGCTGTGAAATGCATGTTTAAACCCCAGAGCGCTGGCGGCGATGTGTTAAAAGTAGTTTTTTAACCCCCAAACAACCATATTTTTTGAAAGAAACCAAAAAAAAAAAATGTTTTTAAATAATTTAGTAATATGAATACAATAATATCAGACCTGTAATATCAATTCTGTACAATTTATTTTTTTATTTTTTTTTTTTTACCTTAAAAAAATTATCTAACATGGCAGAAGAAAACAAAAAACAAAAAAAAACATTAATAACAATTAATTATTAATATTTAAAGATTGTTCCATTGAAATGCATTGGAGAGCGCCAGGTAGCGAGAGGTCATACCTGTCGCTGTTCAAGGTCGGACGCTGGCGCTGTGGGCTGAGGATGGAATAATGATGAATGAGTCGCTATATGGCGCTATCTCAGTCGCTAAGCAGGATTGGCTTGATAAATGTGTGATTGTGGTGGGGAGCTGGAGTTCTCGTGGCGGTGCCCGTCATTACCGGTCCCTCACCAATCGCTATCTGTCGCTATTCCTTCATAAATAAGGGCCTAATTCACTTTTATGGTTTCTATCCATTTAAAGCGGACCTTCACCCTGAATAAGAGCCTATCTTATATGTTTCCCACACCCTGTACATACAGATTGTCCACATTAAAAATCATCCTACCTGCATCTACTGCATGTTATGAGCCTTTAAACATCCAAGATGGCGGCTTATGGAAGCCGCCATCTTATCAGGCAGCCTGCAAACAGGAAGTGCCTCCTGACTGTGCTGCTCTGCATTCTGGGACTGCTGACCATTACCTAACCCCAGCTCTGCTCAGGGGGAAGTGTGCAGCATAGATTGCTAGCTATTGGGCATGATACAGGGGGAAGTGGGCAGCATGGATTGCTAGCTATTGGGCATGATACAGGGGGAAGTGGGCAGCATAGATTGCTAGCTATTGGGCATGATACAGGGGGAAGTGGGCAGCATAGATTGCTAGCTATTGGGCATGATACAGGCGGAAGTGGGCAGCATAGATTGCTAGCTATTGGGCATGATACAGGGGAAGTGGGCAGCATGGATTGCTAGCTATTGGGCATGATACAGGGGGAAGTGGGCAGCATAGATTGCTAGCTATTGGGCATGATACAGGGGGAAGTGGGCAGCATAGATTGCTAGCTATTGGGCATGATACAGGGGGAAGTGGGCAGCATGGATTGCTAGCTATTGGGCATGATACAGGGGGAAGTGGGCAGCATAGATTGCTAGCTATTGGGCATGATACAGGGGGAAGTGGGCAGCATAGATTGCTAGCTATTGGGCATGATACAGGGGAAGTGGGCAGCATGGATTGCTAGCTATTGGGCATGATACAGGGGGAAGTGGGCAGCATAGATTGCTAGCTATTGGGCATGATACAGGGGGAAGTGGGCAGCATGGATTGCTAGCTATTGGGCATGATACAGGGGGAAGTGGGCAGCATAGATTGCTAGCTATTGGGCATGATACAGGGGGAAGTGGGCAGCATAGATTGCTAGCTATTGGGCATGATACAGGGGGAAGTGGGCAGCATAGATTGCTAGCTATTGGGCATGATACAGGGGGAAGTGGGCAGCATAGATTGCTAGCTGTTGAGCGTGATACAGGGGGAAGTGGGCAGCATAGATTGCTAGCTATTGGGCATGATACAGGGGGAAGTGGGCAGCATGGATTGCTAGCTATTGGGCATGATACAGGGGGAAGTGGGCAGCATGGATTGCTAGGTATTGGGCATGATACAGGGGGAAGTGGGCAGCATAGATTGCTAGCTATTGGGCATGATACAGGGGGAAGTGGGCAGCATAGATTGCTAGCTATTGGGCATGATACAGGCGGAAGTGGGCAGCATAGATTGCTAGCTATTGGGCATGATACAGGGGAAGTGGGCAGCATGGATTGCTAGCTATTGGGCATGATACAGGGGGAAGTGGGCAGCATAGATTGCTAGCTATTGGGCATGATACAGGGGGAAGTGGGCAGCATAGATTGCTAGCTATTGGGCATGATACAGGGGGAAGTGGGCAGCATGGATTGCTAGCTATTGGGCATGATACAGGGGGAAGTGGGCAGCATAGATTGCTAGCTATTGGGCATGATACAGGGGGAAGTGGGCAGCATAGATTGCTAGCTATTGGGCATGATACAGGGGAAGTGGGCAGCATGGATTGCTAGCTATTGGGCATGATACAGGGGGAAGTGGGCAGCATAGATTGCTAGCTATTGGGCATGATACAGGGGGAAGTGGGCAGCATGGATTGCTAGCTATTGGGCATGATACAGGGGGAAGTGGGCAGCATAGATTGCTAGCTATTGGGCATGATACAGGGGGAAGTGGGCAGCATAGATTGCTAGCTATTGGGCATGATACAGGGGGAAGTGGGCAGCATAGATTGCTAGCTATTGGGCATGATACAGGGGGAAGTGGGCAGCATAGATTGCTAGCTGTTGAGCGTGATACAGGGGGAAGTGGGCAGCATAGATTGCTAGCTATTGGGCATGATACAGGGGGAAGTGGGCAGCATGGATTGCTAGCTATTGGGCATGATACAGGGGGAAGTGGGCAGCATGGATTGCTAGGTATTGGGCATGATACAGGGGGAAGTGGGCAGCATAGATTGCTAGCTATTGGGCATGATACAAGGGGAAGTGGGCAGCATGGATTGCTAGCTATTGGGCATGATACAGGGGGAAGTGGGCAGCATGGATTGCTAGCTATTGGGCATGATACAGGGGGAAGTGGGCAGCATAGATTGCTAGCTATTGGGCATGATACAGGGGGAAGTGGGCAGCATAGATTGCTAGCTATTGGGCATGATACAAGGGGAAGTGGGCAGCATGGATTGCTAGCTATTGGGCATGATACAGGGGGAAGTGGGCAGCATGGATTGCTAGCTATTGGGCATGATACAGGGGGAAGTGGGCAGCATAGATTGCTAGCTATTGGGCATGATACAAGGGGAAGTGGGCAGCATGGATTGCTAGCTATTGGGCATGATACAGGGGGAAGTGGGCAGCATGGATTGCTAGCTATTGGGCATGATACAGGGGGAAGTGGGCAGCATAGATTGCTAGCTATTGGGCATGATACAGGGGGAAGTGGGCAGCATAGATTGCTAGCTATTGGGCATGATACAGGGGGAAGTGGGCAGCATAGATTGCTAGCTATCGGGCATGATACAAGGGGAAGTGGGCAGCATGGATTGCTAGCTATTGGGCATGATACAGGGGGAAGTGGGCAGCATAGATTGCTAGCTATTGGGCATGATACAGGGGGAAGTGGGCAGCATAGATTGCTAGCTATTGGGCATGATACAGGGGGAAGTGGGCAGCATAGATTGCTAGCTATCGGGCATGATACAAGGGGAAGTGGGCAGCATGGATTGCTAGCTATTGGGCATGATACAGGGGGAAGTGGGCAGCATGGATTGCTAGCTATTGGGCATGATACAGGGGGAAGTGGGCAGCATAGATTGCTAGCTATTGGGCATGATACAGGGGGAAGTGGGCAGCATAGATTGCTAGCTATTGGGCATGATACAGGGGGAAGTGGGCAGCATAGATTGCTAGCTATCGGGCATGATACAAGGGGAAGTGGGCAGCATGGATTGCTAGCTATTGGGCATGATACAGGGGGAAGTGGGCAGCATGGATTGCTAGCTATTGGGCATGATACAGGGGGAAGTGGGCAGCATAGATTGCTAGCTATTGGGCATGATACAGGGGGAAGTGGGCAGCATAGATTGCTAGCTATTGGGCATGATACAGGGGGAAGTGGGCAGCATAGATTGCTAGCTATCGGGCATGATACAGGGGGAAGTGGGCAGCATGGGTTGCTAGCTATTGGGAATCATACAGGGGGAAGTGGGCAGCATAGATTGCTAGCTATTGGGCATGATACAGGGGGAAGTGAGCAGCATGGATTGCTAGCTATTGGGCATGATACAGGGGGAAGTGGGCAGCATGGATTGCTAGCTATTGGGCATCATACAGGGGGAAGTGGGCAGCATGGATTGCTAGCTATTGGGCATCATACAGGGGGAAGTGGGCAGCATGGATTGCTAGCTATTGGGCATGATACAGGGGGAAGTGGGCAGCATAGATTGCTAGCTATTGGGCATGATACAGGGGGAAGTGGGCAGCATAGATTGCTAGCTATTGGGCATGATACAGGGGGAAGTGGGCAGCATAGATTGCTAGCTATTGGGCATGATACAGGGGGAAGTGGGCAGCATGGATTGCTAGCTATTGAGCGTGATACAGGGGGAAGTGGGCAGCATAGATTGCTAGCTATTGGGCATGATACAGGGGGAAGTGGGCAGCATGGATTGCTAGCTATTGGGCATGATACAGGGGGAAGTGGGCAGCATAGATTGCTAGCTATTGGGCATGATACAGGGGGAAGTGGGCAGCATGGATTGCTAGCTATTGGGCATGATACAGGGGGAAGTGGGCAGCATGGATTGCTAGCTGTTGAGCGTGATACAGGGGGAAGTGGGCAGCATGGATTGCTAGCTATTGGGCATAATACAGGGGGAAGTGGGCAGCATGGATTGCTAGCTATTGGGCATGATACAGGGGGAAGTGGGCAGCATGGATGTCTAGCTATTGGGCATGATACAGGGGGAAGTGGGCAGCATAGATTGCTAGCTATTGGGCATGATACAGGGGGAAGTGGGCAGCATAGATTGCTAGCTATTGGGCATGATACAGGGGAAAGTGGGCAGCATGGATTGCTAGCTATTGGGCATGATACAGGGGGAAGTGGGTAGCATGGATGTCTAGCTATTGGGCATGATACAGGGGGAAGTGGGTAGCATGGATGTCTAGCTATCGGGCATGATACAGGGGGAAGTGGGTAGCATGGATTGCTAGCTATCGGGCATGATACAGGGGGAAGTGGGTAGCATGGATTGCTGGCTATTGGGCATGATACAGGGGGAAGTGGGCAGCATGGATTGCTAGCTATTGGGCATGATACAGGGGGAAGTGGGCAGCATAGATTGCTAGCTATTGGGCATGATACAGGGGGAAGTGGGCAGCATAGATTGCTAGCTATTGGGCATGATACAGGGGGAAGTGGGCAGCATAGATTGCTAGCTATTGGGCATGATACAGGGGGAAGTGGGCAGCATGGGTTGCTAGCTATTGAGCATGATACAGGGGGAAGTGGGCAGCATGGGTTGCTAGCTATTGAGCATGATACAGGGGGAAGTGGGCAGCATGGATTGCTAGCTATTGGGCATGATACAGGGGGAAGTGGGCAGCACAGATTGCTAGCTATTGGGCATGATACAGGGGGAAGTGGGCAGCATGGATTGCTAGCTATTGGGCATGATACAGGGGGAAGTGGACAGCATAGATTGCTAGCTATTGGGCATGATACAGGGGGAAGTGGGCAGCATAGATTGCTAGCTATTGGGCATGATACAGGGGAAGTGGGCAGCATGGATTGCTAGCTATTGGGCATGATACAGGCGGAAGTGTGCAGCATAGATTGCTAGCTATTGGGCATGATACAGGGGGAAGTGGGCAGCATAGATTGCTAGCTATTGGGCATGATACAGGCGGAAGTGGGCAGCATAGATTGCTAGCTATTGGGCATGATACAGGGGGAAGTGGGCAGCATGGATTGCTAGCTATTGGGCATGATACAGGGGGAAGTGGGCAGCATAGATTGCTAGCTATTGGGCATGATACAGGGGGAAGTGGGCAGCATAGATTGCTAGCTATTGGGCATGATACAGGGGAAGTGGGCAGCATGGATTGCTAGCTATTGGGCATGATACAGGGGGAAGTGGGCAGCATAGATTGCTAGCTATTGGGCATGATACAGGGGAAGTGGGCAGCATGGATTGCTAGCTATTGGGCATGATACAGGGGGAAGTGGGCAACATAGATTGCTAGCTATTGGGCATGATACAGGGGGAAGTGGGCAGCATGGATTGTTAGCTATTGGGCATGATACAGGGGGAAGTGGGCAGCATGGATTGCTAGCTATTGGGCATGATACAGCGGAAGTGGGCAGCATAGATTGCTAGCTATTGGGCATGATACAGGGGGAAGTGGACAGCATAGATTGCTAGCTATTGGGCATGATACAGGGGGAAGTGGGCAGCATGGATTGCTAGCTATTGGGCATGATACAGGTGAAGTGGGCAGCATAGATTGCTAGCTATTGGGCATGATACAGGGGGAAGTGGGCAGCATAGATTGCTAGCTATTGGGCATGATACAGGGGGAAGTGGGCAGCATGGATTGCTAGCTATTGGGCATGATACAGGGGGAAGTGGGCAGCATAGATTGCTAGCTATTGGGCATGATACAGGCGGAAGTGTGCAGCATAGATTGCTAGCTATTGGGCATGATACAGGGGGAAGTGGGCAGCATAGATTGCTAGCTATTGGGCATGATACAGGCGGAAGTGGGCAGCATAGATTGCTAGCTATTGGGCATGATACAGGGGGAAGTGGGCAGCATGGATTGCTAGCTATTGGGCATGATACAGGCGGAAGTGTGCAGCATAGATTGCTAGCTATTGGGCATGATACAGGGGGAAGTGGGCAGCATAGATTGCTAGCTATTGGGCATGATACAGGGGGAAGTGGGCAGCATAGATTGCTAGCTATTGGGCATGATACAGGGGGAAGTGGGCAGCATGGATTGCTAGCTATTGGGCATGATACAGGGGGAAGTGGGCAGCATAGATTGCTAGCTATTGGGCATGATACAGGGGGAAGTGGGCAGCATAGATTGCTAGCTATTGGGCATGATACAGGGGAAGTGGACAGCATGGATTGCTAGCTATTGGGCATGATACAAGGGGAAGTGGGCAGCATAGATTGCTAGCTATTGGGCATGATACAAGGGGAAGTGGGCAGCATGGATTGCTAGCTATTGGGCATGATACAGGGGGAAGTGGGCAGCATAGATTGCTAGCTATTGGGCATGATACAGGGGGAAGTGGGCAGCATAGATTGCTAGCTATTGGGCATGATACAGGGGGAAGTGGGCAGCATAGATTGCTAGCTATTGGGCATGATACAAGGGGAAGTGGGCAGCATGGATTGCTAGCTATTGGGCATGATACAGGGGGAAGTGGGCAGCATAGATTGTTAGCTATTGGGCATGATACAGGGGGAAGTGGGCAGCATAGATTGCTAGCTATTGGGCATGATACAGGGGGAAGTGAGCAGCATGGATTGCTAGCTATTGGGCATGATACAGGGGGAAGTGGGCAGCATGGATTGCTAGCTATTGGGCATCATACAGGGGGAAGTGGGCAGCATAGATTGCTAGCTATTGGGCATGATACAGGGGGAAGTGGGCAGCATGGATTGCTAGCTATTGGGCATGATACAGGGGGAAGTGGGCAGCATGGATTGCTAGCTATTGGGCATGATACAGGGGGAAGTGGGCAGCATGGATTGCTAGCTATTGGGCATAATACAGGGGGAAGTGGGCAGCATAGATTGCTAGCTATTGGGCATGATACAGGGGGAAGTGGGTAGCATGGATGTCTAGCTATTGGGCATGATACAGGGGGAAGTGGGTAGCATGGATGTCTAGCTATCGGGCATGATACAGGGGGAAGTGGGCAGCATGGATTGCTAGCTATTGGGCATGATACAGGGGGAAGTGGGCAGCATGGATTGCTAGCTATTGGGCATGATACAGGGGGAATTGGGCAGCATGGATTGCTAGCTATTGGGCATGATACAGGGGGAAGTGGGCAGCATAGATTGCTAGCTATTGGGCATGATACAGGGGGAAGTGGGCAGCATAGATTGCTAGCTATTGGGCATGATACAGGGGGAAGTGGGCAGCATGGATTGCTAGCTATTGGGCATGATACAGGGGGAAGTGGGCAGCATGGATTGCTAGCTATTGGGCATGATACAGGGGGAAGTGGGCAGCATGGATTGCTAGCTATTGGGCATAATACAGGGGGAAGTGGGCAGCATAGATTGCTAGCTATTGGGCATGATACAGGGGGAAGTGGGCAGCATAGATTGCTAGCTATCGGGCATGATACAAGGGGAAGTGGGTAGCATGGATGTCTAGCTATTGGGCATGATACAGGGGGAAGTGGGCAGCATGGATTGCTAGCTATTGGGCATAATACAGGGGGAAGTGGGCAGCATAGATTGCTAGCTATTGGGCATGATACAGGGGGAAGTGGGCAGCATGGATTGCTAGCTATTGGGCATAATACAGGGGGAAGTGGGCAGCATAGATTGCTAGCTATTGGGCATGATACAGGGGGAAGTGGGCAGCATGGATTGCTAGCTATTGGGCATGATACAGGGGGAAGTGGGCAGCATGGATTGCTAGCTATTGGGCATGATACAGGGGGAAGTGGGCAGCATGGATTGCTAGCTATTGGGCATGATACAGGGGGAAGTGGGCAGCATAGATTGCTAGCTATTGGGCATGATACAGGGGGAAGTGGGCAGCATAGATTGCTAGCTATTGGGCATGATACAGGGGGAAGTGGGCAGCATAGATTGCTAGCTATTGGGCATGATACAGGGGGAAGTGGGCAGCATGGATTGCTAGCTATTGGGCATGATACAGGGGGAAGTGGACAGCATAGATTGCTAGCTATTGGGCATGATACAGGGGGAAGTGGGCAGCATAGATTGCTAGCTATTGGGCATGATACAGGGGAAGTGGGCAGCATGGATTGCTAGCTATTGGGCATGATACAGGGGGAAGTGGGCAGCATGGATTGCTAGCTATTGGGCATGATACAGGGGGAAGTGGGCAGCATAGATTGCTAGCTATTGGGCATGATACAGGTGAAGTGGGCAGCATAGATTGCTAGCTATTGGGCATGATACAGGGGGAAGTGGGCAGCATGGATTGCTAGCTATTGGGCATGATACAGGGGGAAGTGGGCAACATAGATTGCTAGCTATTGGGCATGATACAGGGGGAAGTGGGCAGCATGGATTGATAGCTATTGGGCATGATACAGGGGGAAGTGGGCAGCATGGATTGCTAGCTATTGGGCATGATACAGGGGGAAGTGGGCAGCATGGATTGCTAGCTATTGGGCATGATACAGGGGGAAGTGGGCAGCATGGATTGCTAGCTATTGGGCATGATACATGGGGAAGTGGGCAGCATAGATTGCTAGCTATTGGGCATGATACAGGGGGAAGTGGGCAGCATAGATTGCTAGCTATTGGGCATGATACAGGGGGAAGTGGGCAGCATGGATTGCTAGCTATTGGGCATGATACAGGGGGAAGTGGGCAGCATGGATTGCTAGCTATTGGGCATGATACAGGGGGAAGTGGGCAGCATAGATTGCTAGCTATTGGGCATGATACAGGGGGAAGTGGGCAGCATAGATTGCTAGCTATTGGGCATGATACAGGGGGAAGTGGGCAGCATGGATTGCTAGCTATTGGGCATGATACAGGGGGAAGTGGGCAGCATGGATTGCTAGCTATTGGGCATGATACAGGGGGAAGTGGGCAGCATAGATTGCTAGCTATTGGGCATGATACAGGGGGAAGTGGGCAGCATAGATTGCTAGCTATTGGGCATGATACAGGGGGAAGTGGGCAGCATAGATTGCTAGCTATTGGGCATGATACAGGGGGAAGTGGGCAGCATAGATTGCTAGCTATTGGGCATGATACAGGGGGAAGTGGGCAGCATAGATTGCTAGCTATTGGGCATGATACAGGGGGAAGTGGGCAGCATAGATTGCTAGCTATTGGGCATGATACAGGGGGAAGTGGGCAGCATGGATTGCTAGCTATTGGGCATGATACAGCGGAAGTGGGCAGCATAGATTGCTAGCTATTGGGCATGATACAGGGGGAAGTGGGCAGCATAGACTGCTAGCTATTGGGCATGATACAGGGGGAAGTGGGCAGCATGGATTGCTAGCTATTGGGCATGATACAGGGGGAAGTGGGCAGCATAGATTGCTAGCTATTGGGCATGATACAGCGGAAGTGGGCAGCATAGATTGCTAGCTATTGGGCATGATACAGGGGGAAGTGGGCAGCATAGATTGCTAGCTATTGGGCATGATACAGGGGGAAGTGGGCAGCATAGATTGCTAGCTATTGGGCATGATACAGGGGGAAGTGGGCAGCATGGATTGCTAGCTATTGGGCATGATACAGCGGAAGTGGGCAGCATAGATTGCTAGCTATTGGGCATGATACAGGGGGAAGTGGGCAGCATAGATTGCTAGCTATTGGGCATGATACAGGGGGAAGTGGGCAGCATAGATTGCTAGCTATTGGGCATGATACAGGGGGTAGTGGGCAGCATAGATTGCTAGCTATTGGGCATGATACAGGGGGAAGTGGACAGCATGGATTGCTAGCTATTGGGCATGATACAGGGGGAAGTGGGCAGCATAGATTGCTAGCTATTGGGCATGATACAGGGGGAAGTGGGCAGCATAGATTGCTAGCTATTGGGCATGATACAGGGGGAAGTGGGCAGCATAGATTGCTAGCTATTGGGCATGATACAGGGGGAAGTGGGCAGCATAGATTGCTAGCTATTGGGCATGATACAGGGGGAAGTGGGCAGCATGGATTGCTAGCTATTGGGCATGATACAGGGGGAAGTGGGCAGCATGGATTGCTAGCTATTGGGCATGATACAAGGGGAAGTGGGCAGCATGGATTGCTAGCTATTGGGCATGATACAGGGGGAAGTGGGCAGCATGGATTGCTAGCTATTGGGCATGATACAGGGGGAAGTGGGCAGCATAGATTGCTAGCTATTGGGCATGATACAGGGGAAGTGGGCAGCATGGATTGCTAGCTATTGGGCATGATACAGGGGGAAGTGGGCAGCATAGATTGCTAGCTATTGGGCATGATACAGGGGAATTGGGCAGCATGGATTGCTAGCTATTGGGCATGATACAGGGGGAAGTGGGCAGCATGGATTGCTAGCTATTGGGCATGATACAGGGGGAAGTGGGCAGCATAGATTGCTAGCTATTGGGCATGATACAGGGGGAAGTGGGCAGCAAAGATTGCTAGCTATTGGGCATGATACAGGGGGAAGTGGGCAGCATAGATTGCTAGCTATTGGGCATGATACAGGGGGAAGTGGGCAGCAAAGATTGCTAGCTATTGGGCATGATACAGGGGGAAGTGGGCAGCATGGATTGCTAGCTATTGGGCATGATACAGGGGGAAGTGGGCAGCATAGATTGCTAGTTATTGGGCATGATACAGGGGGAAGTGGGCAGCATAGATTGCTAGCTATTGGGCATGATACAGGGGGAAGTGGGCAGCATAGATTGCTAGCTATTGGGCATGATACAGGGGAAGTGGGCAGCATGGATTGCTAGCTATTGGGCATGATACAGGGGGAAGTGGGCAGCATAGATTGCTAGCTATTGGGCATGATACAAGGGGAAGTGGGCAGCATAGATTGCTAGCTATTGGGCATGATACAGGGGAAGTGGGCAGCATGGATTGCTAGCTATTGGGCATGATACAGGGGGAAGTGGGCAGCATAGATTGCTAGCTATTGGGCATGATACAGGGGGAAGTGGGCAGCATAGATTGCTAGCTATTGGGCATGATACAGGGGGAAGTGGGCAGCATAGATTGCTAGCTATTGGGCATGATTCAGGGGGAAGTGGGCTCACTTACTTGTTGCAGCTGGTTGGTCAGGTGAGCTGGCAGCTGTGTGACTGCGGAATGATCATTAATGACACAGGTACAGCCAGGCTCCGCCCCTCAGAGACACTGCTCATTTATTATTCTCAAGCTGGGAAAGATGTATCCTGCTGAGCCGAACGTGTACAGCACATGCACAGCTGCAGGGATACCGGGGATGCCTTGTGTGAGGCCCCCAGGGCATCCTATCTGAAGGCTCCTTTTACACCTGAGCGCGGACACAGCCTCCGTCGCTGTAGTAACCTGGCCGGCATTGACGAATGAAATGTATGTTGGGCGCTGTAACACCACTACAGCGTTGCAGCGAGTCAGAGGTAGTGCCAGCTCATTGCGACCGACTCTCAGCAACTCACACAATATTCAACAAAAAAAAACACACACACTGCGTCGGCGCTCTGGATCTGGGCGCTGTAGCATAGAGCGCCAGACGCTGTGTGACTCACCTCACCTCACCTCATGCGCGGCCGCTCGTCCAATCAGCGCGCTCGGAGCTGCTGAGGTATGCGCGTCAAAGCGGCGTCAAACCTCAGCGGCTCTAACAGGGAGCACGCCTGAGCCAGCCATTTACAAATGGCCAGCGCGGGCACACACCCTGCTAGAGAGAAGCACGAGATGCGGCCGCGGCCCACGTATGCGCCGTTGGACCGGGATGCAGGTAAGGTTAGCGGGTGTCCTTGGGGGTTTCACACAGCGGGGCATCCCGATTTTGGATGTCCCGCGGGGAGGGATTGGATCGACCTGGGAATCTTATGGAAGAAAATGAACGTCCATTGAAATGTATGGGAGAGCAGCAGGTAGTGACAGGTAAGACCTATCGCTCCGGAAGCTAGAGCACCGGCACGCTATACACTGAGCCGCCTGTAATGATGAATCGTATGCTACATGTCGCTGTTAGAGTCGCTCACCAGAATCTCCTTCATAAATGTGGTTTTGCGTACAGCACTCGGTGTTCACCAGACGCTTCCTGCCGCACTACCTGCCGCTATCCCTTGATGAATAAACCCCTTAGTCAAATGCTACTTACTGAATCTGCAAGCTTACTGAGCGGGAGGCCTGTTTCATTCTGCAGAATGACATTCTGTGTGTTGACATCCTCATTGTTGCAGCAAAAACCCGAGAGACCAGGTGCCGAGCGCTGGAAGAAGCTTTTCCAGTTCATGACACACCTAGGGTGTTACTGGGTTAATCATGGCGTTCCGTGCTAATCGTCACAATTAGTTTTAATGAGTAACTATAAAATAGTACATAACAAGGAGTGAAGGACATCTTCACAGAAAAGTCATGTACTAGGGCTAAAGAGGATCCGGATCTGGGATCAATTCAACAGCAGCGGAGAGCTTACTCAGGAATGGCAGCAGGCAGAGGGCAGCCCATGTGGCTTTTGGAGGTTGGCCTGGCCACTTCTCTCCAACAACACATAACTGAATCCTGACAGCAGACTGGTTTCTTGTAATCCTTGTTTTCTTCTGTTAGCCTTGGTTATCTCCAAGGAAACAGACAGTCGTCATTGATTTTGCAATGGGCTTTACAGGCAAAGGCTCTGATGCTTGCAAGACTGCCCCATAATCAACAATTTATCAGAATAACTTCAAGGCGAGAGGGTCAGTTGCTGTGAGGAAGGCTCCCAGGCACCCAAGAACGTCCAGCAAGTAACAGGACCATGTCCTAAAGAGGATCCGGATCTGGGATAAATTCAACAGCAGTCCAGAGCTTACTCAGGAATGGCAGCAATATCTGCTACATTGTTTTTTTCTGGCAACATTAATCAGAAGCTTAAAGCTGACCATCTCAAAATAAAAAAAAGTCCAGAGGACATTCCTCCTGGAGCAGGCTTCAACTAGCTGCTTCCGGTTTCATGTAGTGTGGAGACCTGTGCATATGATTAGAGATCAGTGGCACACTTCCATTAATCCTACTTAGTCTTAATCAAGCAATCACGTGTGTTAGATACGTTAGATATTAGGTAGATACAGTGGATTTCCTGAACAGGATTAAAAACTTAGACACACTACCCAATAGCTGCTGGCTTTGTAGTATGGACGTAAATAGTCTGTATACATCTATCCCACATGACCTAGGTCTTAAGGTTATTGACAAGTGTCATGGGATTGTCCAGCGGACATAAGAAATTCCTTATGGAACTAATGACCCTCATACTGAGACAAAACTACTTTTAATATAAAGACAGCTTTTATTTGAAAGGCATGACAATGGGCTCAAATGTAGCTCCATCTTATGCCAACTTATTTATGGCTAAATTTGAGTCCCACTTTGTCTATACTCACTCTTATTTTGATGAGCATGTATTACTATAAGTCAGATACATAGACAATATATTTTTTCCTATGGCAGGGCCCTCACAATGCACTGATGAAATTTAAGGAAGACCTAGACAAAGCCAGCCTGACAATATCTTTCACCATTGACGCACATCAGCAGCAGGTACATTTTCTCGATGTTTTGATTATTAAAAGGGAGAATGTACTTTATACAGATGTATACATGAAACCGACTGATCGTAATATGTATCTAGCATTTGATCCCGAACCACTGAAGAAGGGTTTACCCTTTAGCCAATTTTTGAGGTTATGGTATATCATTAGTCAGGATACAGTGTTTCTACAACGTGCAGAGGAAATGTCTAAAAAAAATTTTAAAAAGAGTTTACCCCCCTGAAGTGGTTCAAAAAGCAAAAGATAATTCATTTAGTAGAACTTTACTCTCTCACAAGCTAAGAAAAGAGGAGGATTCCTTGCATACTAACATATTCTACCAAATGCCCACAGGTGCTTCACATCATACTGAAAAACTGGTATATCCTGTCAGGGGATGAGAAACTTAAAGAGGTTTTTCATATGCCACCTATGTTTGTCTTTAAGAAGTCCAGGAGCATTAGGAATTGCTTGATAAGAGCTAACAATCAGACATCCAAACCTATGACATCCAGATCAGGTACTTATTAGCTTAATACTTGTCCAAGTCCACAGGGTATGTACCCATGTGCACAATGTAACCAATGTAGCTTTATAATTAAATCCAATACATTTTTCCATCCCCAGACAGGGCAATGTCATATATGCTATAAAATGCCCAATCATTGATAAAATCAGCAGTTTCCGGCATTGAATCCGCCTCCTTGATTTCATTGTGAGTGCGGCTGATTTTGTGGAAGATAGCTCCCGAGAATCTCGAGTTACCACACTAATTCTATTAATTTCAATAAGAGGCGGAGAAATGACAGTTTCTGACACCTGCTATGCCATGGTGAAATGTTATTTATTGGAATTAGTAATAAATATTTCTCAACATATAATTAAATATTGTTTTGGTGATTAATCACTATGTTTAAATTATGTTTGATTTGTAGCAATGAGAATGCATAATACATATCAGGTATTTACATTCCGAATCATAACTGTAGCAAAATTACAGTTTTGAAGTAGTCACCAAATTTTTTTTTTGGTTTGGGGTCACCGCAACATGAGGAACTATATTGCGGGGTCACGGCATTAGAAAGGTTGAGAACCACTGACCTACATGCTAGAAACTAGACTGAGCCTCCTTAATTTTGGTTAATGTGGAGGTCTGTCATCCATGTAATGGGCCCCACCATCATCTCGTATCACCCGAGTTATATAGATGAAGCTGGGCTGGGCTCATTGAGCACTTGTCTCCTAGGCTCTGATTTATCAAGCACTGCTGCCAGATAGTGCCACATTAGTGAAAATTAAAGTAGTAAAAAATATAATAAAATATATTTTTTTCACACTTGCGCGTGTTGCTGCACTACAAGAACAGCATGCAGCAACATGCTGAAAAATTTATAACTCACATCTTGCACTACTCAAATTCGTACAGAAATGG
Source organism: Gastrophryne carolinensis (assembly GCA_027917425.1). NCBI lineage: Eukaryota > Metazoa > Chordata > Amphibia > Anura > Microhylidae > Gastrophryne > Gastrophryne carolinensis. The sequence continues at coordinate 428,264,680 of CM051238.1, forward strand.
CATTGTCTGGCAGAAGTGCTTGATAAATCAGACTCTTAGTCCTTTACACAGAGCATTGGTGGCTCAGCCTTTAATGGCCAACATCCCTACCCTCTGGTCCTCTGATTATTATCTCATCTCTAATCCAACAATATCAACCTAGATGCAGCCTCCGCTCTGCTGCCGACCTTCTCCTTTCCACCACCCTGGTCACCCACTCTCACGCTCGCCTCCAAGACTTCTCACGTGCCACTCCAATCACCTGGAATGCCCTCCCCCACCCAATCTGTCACTCCCCAAACCTCAAAGCTTTCAAAGGTGCCCTTCAAACCCACCTATTCAGACAAGCATATAATCTGGTTTGTCTAAGCATATAATCTGGCTTAAAGTAGATCAAAACAGATGCTGATTGACCCGGGAGATCCAAGTTCGGGATGCCCCACTGTGTAAAACCCCCCCAGGTCGCCCCATACACTTACCTTGATTCCCTGTCCAATGGCGCGAACAGCGGCCGCCTCCCCGCTACCCCTCTAGCAGGGTGCGTGCCCGCACCGGGCATTTGTGAATGGCCAGCATGGGCACACTCCCTGTTAGAGAGAAGCGGGGGATGCAGTCGCCAGCGTGCTACGAGCCTAGACGACAGGACATCAGCGGCTCCGAGCGCACTGATAGGATGAGCGTCGAGTATGCGCCGTAGGACCGGGAGGAGGTGAGTTGGCTTCTGCGATTTGGGGGGTTTCAAACAGTGGGGTTCCCCCGATCGGGGTGCCCCAGGGGAAAGGACCAAAACCCAGGATAGTCAAAATCCTACTTCTAGAAACTAGAGTGAGCCTCTTTTGATTTGGCTAACAGGGGGGTCTGTCATCCATCTAACAGACACACCACCATCATCTAATATCATCCAAGTTATAAAGATGAAGCTGGACTGGCAACAGGTTAGAGGTGTATGTGGCTCTGCCATTAATGACCACCACTCCCACGCTCCCTTTCCTAGTCTGGCTGTTAGCGGTGTATGTGGCTCAGCCATTAATGACCACCACTTCCAAGCTCCCTTTCCTAGTCTGGCTGTTAGCGGTGTATGTGGCTCAGACATTAATGACCACCACTCCCACGCTCCCTTTCCAAGTCTGGCTGTTAGCGTTGTATGTGGCTCAGCCATTAATGACCACCAATCCCACGCTCCCTTTCCTAGTCTGGCTGTTAGCGATGTATGTGGCTCAGCCATTAATGACCACCACTCCCACGCTCCCTTTCCTAGTCTGGCTGTTAGAAGTGTATGTGGCTCAGCCATTAATGGCCACCACTCCCACACTCCCTTTCCTAGTCTGGCTGTTAGCGGTGTATGTGGCTCAGCCATTAATGACCACCACTCCCACGCTCCCTTTCCTAGTCTGGCTGTTAGAGGTGTATGTGGCTCAGCCATTAATGGCCACCACTTCCAAGCTCCCTTTCCTAGTCTGGCTGTTAGCATTGTATGTGGCTCAGCCATTAATGACCACCACTCCCACGCTCCCTTTCCTAGTCTGGCTGTTAGAAGTGTATGTGGCTCAGCCACTAATGGCCACCACTTCCAAGCTCCCATTCCTAGTCTGGCTGTTAGAGGTGTATGTGGCTCAGCCATTAATGGCCACCACTTCCAAGCTCCCTTTCCTAGTCTGGCTGTTAGAGGTGTATGTGGCTCAGCCATTAATGACCACCACTCCCACACTCCCTTCCCTAGTCTGGCTGTTAGCGGTGTATGTGGATCAGCCATTAATGACCACCACTCCCACGCTCCCTTCCCTAGTCTGGCTGTTAGCGGTGTATGTGGATCAGCCATTAATGACCACCACTCCCACGCTCCCATCCCTAGTCTGGCTGTTAGCGGTGTATGTGGATCAGCCATTAATGACCACCACTCCCACGCTCCCTTCCCTAGTCTGGCTTTTAGCGGTGTATGTGGCTCAGCCATTAATGACCACCACTCCCACGCTCCCTTCCCTAGTCTAGCTGTTAGCGTTGTATGTCGCTCAGCCATTAATGACCACCACTCCCACGCTCCCTTTCCTAGTCTGGCTGTTAGCGGTGTATGTGGCTCAGCCATTAATGACCACCACTCCCACACTCCCTTTCCTAGTCTGGCTGTTAGAGGTGTATGTGGCTCAGCCATTAGTGACCACCACTCCCACGCTCCCTTTCCTAGTCTGGCTGTTAGAGGTGTATGTGGCTCAGCCTTTAGTGACCACCACTCCCACGCTCCCTTTCCTAGTCTGGCTGTTAGAGGTGTATGTGGCTCAGCCATTAGGGACCACCACTCCCTTGCTCCCTTTCCTAGTTTGGCTGTTAGCGGTGTATGTGGCTCAGCCATTAATGACCACCACTTCCATGCTCCCTTTCCTAGTCTGGCTGTTAGAAGTGTATGTGGCTCGGCCATTAGTGACTACCACTCCCACACTCCCTTTCCTAGTCTGGCTGTTAGCGGTGTATGTGGCTCAGCCATTAATGACCACCACTCCCTTGCTCCCTTTCCTAGTCTGGCTGTTAGCGGTGTATGTGGATCAGCCATTAATGACCACCACTCCCACGCTCCCTTCCCTAGTCTGGCTTTTAGCGGTGTATGTGGCTCAGCCATTAATGACCACCACTTCCATGCTCCCTTTCCTAGTCTGGCTGTTAGAAGTGTATGTGGCTCGGCCATTAATGACCACCACTCCCACGCTCCCTTCCCTAGTCTGGCTGTTAGCGGTGTATGTGGCTCAGCCATTAATGACCACCACTCCCACGCTCCCTTCCCTAGTTTGGCTGTTAGCGGTGTATGTGGCTCAGCCATTAATGACCACCACTCCCACGCTCCCTTCCCTAGTCTAGCTGTTAGTGGTGTATGTCGCTCAGCCATTAATGACCACCACTCCCACGCTCCCTTTCCTAGTCTGGCTGTTAGAGGTGTATGTGGCTCAGCTATTAGTGACCACCACTCCCATGCTCCCTTTCCTAGTCTGGCTGTTAGAGGTGTATGTGGCTCATCCATTAGGGACCACCACTCCCTTGCTCCCTTTCCTAGTTTGGCTGTTAGCGGTGTATGTGGCTCAGCCATTAATGACCACCACTTCCATGCTCCCTTTCCTAGTCTGGCTGTTAGAGGTGTATGTGGCTCGGCCATTAGTGACTACCACTCCCACACTCCCTTTCCTAGTCTGGCTGTTAGCGGTGTATGTGGCTCAGCCATTAATGACCACCACTTCCACGCTCCCTTTCCTAGTCTGGCTGTTAGAGGTGTATGTGGCTAAGCCATTATTGACCACCACTCCCACACTCCCTTTCCTAGTCTGGCTGTTAGCGGTGTATGTGGCTCAGCCATTAATGACCACCACTCCCACGCTCCCTTTCCTAGTCTGGCTGTTAGAGGTGTATGTGGCTCATCCATTAGGGACCACCACTCCCTTGCTCCCTTTCCTAGTCTGGCTGTTAGCGGTGTATGTGGCTCAGCCATTAATGACCACCACTTCCACGCTCCCTTTCCTAGTCTGGCTGTTAGAGGTGTATGTGGCTAAGCCATTAGTGACCACCACTCCCACACTCCCTTTCCTAGTCTGGCTGTTAGCGGTGTATGTGGCTCAGCCATTAATGACCACCACTTCCACGCTCCCTTTCCTAGTCTGGCTGTTAGAGGTGTATGTGGCTCATCCATTAGGGACCACCACTCCCTTGCTCCCTTTCCTAGTTTGGCTGTTAGCGGTGTATGTGGCTCAGCCATTAATGACCACCACTTCCAGGCTCCCTTTCCTAGTCTGGCTGTTAGAGGTGTATGTGGCTCGGCCATTAGTGACCACCACTCCCACACTCCCTTTCCTAGTCTGGCTGTTAGCGGTGTATGTGGCTCAGCCATTAATGACCACCACTTCCACGCTCCCTTTCCTAGTCTGGCTGTTAGCTGTGTATGTGGCTCAGCCATTAGTGACCACCACTCCCACGCTCCCTTTCCTAGTCTGGCTGTTAGCTGTGTATGTGGCTCAGCCATTAGTGACCACCACTCCCACGCTCCCTTTCCTAGTCTGGCTGTTAGCGGTGTATGTGGCTCAGCCATTAATGACCACCACTTCCACGCTCCCTTTCCTAGTCTGGCTGTTAGAGGTGTATGTGGCTCAGCCATTAGTGACCACCACTCCCACACTCCCTTTCCTAGTCTGGCTGTTAGCGGTGTATGTGGCTCAGCCATTAGTGACCACCACTCCCACACTCTCTTTCCTAGTTTGGCTGTTAGCGGTGTATGTGGCTCAGCCATTAGTGACCACCACTCCCACGCTCCCTTTCCTAGTCTGGCTGTTAGCGGTGTATGTGGCTCAGCCATTAATGACCACCACTTCCACGCTCCCTTTCCTAGTCTGGCTGTTAGAGGTGTATTTGGCTCAGCCATTAGTGACCACCACTCCCACACTCCCTTTCCTAGTTTGGCTGTTAGCGGTGTATGTGGCTCAGCCATTAGTGACCACCACTCCCACGCTCCCTTTCCTAGTCTGGCTGTTAGTGGTGTATGTGGCTCAGCCCTTAGTGACCACCATTCCCACTCTCCCTTTCCTAGTCTGGCTGTTAGCGGTGTATGTGGCTCAGCCATTAATGACCACCACTTCCACGCTCCCTTTCCTAGTCTGGCTGTTAGAGGTGTATGTGGCTCGGCCATTAGTGACTACCACTCCCACACTCCCTTTCCTAGTCTGGCTGTTAGCAGTGTATGTGGCTTCTTTAGAATCTTTAAAGCTGCCAAAAGTTAGTTTTTTTCTCCTTAAAAATATATAAAAGTAATTAAAAAACATGCAAACTTTTGCGTGCTTATTAAATGACCCACTCGCTTATTAAATGACTCACTTTACTCTCTCACAAGCTAAGAAATGAAAACAGGAGAATTCCGTGCATATTAACATATTCTACCAAATGCCCACAAGTGCTTCACATCATACTGAAAAACTGGGATATCCTGTCAGGGGATGAGAAACTGAAAGAGGTTTTTCGTATGCCAGCTATGTTTGTCTTTAAGAAGTCCAGGAGCATTAGGAATTGCTTGATAAGAGCTAACAATCAGACATCCAAACCTACGACATCCAGATCAGGTACTTTTTGGCTTAATACTTGTCAGGATCCGCTTACCTGACCCCCGTACCAGCGATGTCCCCGCCTCGTAGCCGCCCGCCCGGCAGCCGCGGCAGCTGCGACGGCCGGCGGCTCCTATCTCGGCTGGTGCGCCTACGCTCTGTGCTTCCTCAGCCGGCGGGACCGGCTGCCGTGCACATGCTTGCGCGCGCGCGCGAGCACGTCCTGTTTATTCTCTCCGGCGGCGCTGCTCTCAGCGCGGTCGCCGGAGGGGAGTTGTTAAAGGGCCAATGAGCCCTAAAGTTCTGGGATTGGGCCAATGAGCCCGGGTAGGGAGATTCTGGGCTATATGCCCCTTTGTTCTGGCCCAATCCATACTAAGTTCCTTTGCACCAACCACGTCCCCGTTTCCCTTCCATTATCTTGTCTGTCTCTATAAAGCTCTAGTCCAGCATTCACTCAGGGCCTGTGATAGCGCCTTGTACCTTGTTTGTCATGAGCTAGTTCCGTGATTGATCTTCGTTGCCGACCCCTGCCTGAACCGACCATCCTTGTCTGATCTCCGTTGCCGACCTCTGCCTGAATTGACCAATCTCTCGTCTGAACCCTGTTGCCGACCCCTGCCTGTATCGACTACTCTCTGCCTGATCCTTGTTGCTGACCTCTGATTTGTACCCTGACCTCGAGCTGTGTGGGAACCCGGGACATTTCGCTAGGTCCTGCCCTAACAAGGGGAAACCGGCGGAAAACTCCCACACCTAGATCAGGGGGAGAGTGCTGATCTAGGTGAGTCAGTTTGCTACTCTCACCTGAATAAGATGCTAGTCCCTGTAGACCTTTCCTGGGGCCCTTCCAAGCAGACAGTTTCTGCCTTTATCGACAGTGGAGCTGCGGGTAACTTTCTGGATAGGAGCATGATCTCCATTTTGGGAATCCCTCTGGTACCCCTTGGGAGATCATTGCAGGTTCTGGCCATTAATGGGAAGGCCATTCAGGGGGGACGGGTCAACACTAAGACCCCGCCTCTTAAACTTATGGTTGGCTCCTCCCACTCTGAGTTTATAGAATTTTTTGTTTTTGATTGCCCAGAAACTCCAGTGGTTTTGGGATACCCCTGGTTGCAACTTCACAACCCCATTCTTGACTGGCAGGCCGGGGAATTGATTAAGTGGAGTAACCACTGTAAGAGCCATTGTTTCTCTACAGCCCTCAGAAGTTTCCAGATGCTGCCCCAGGGGTTACCTCAGCCATATGCAAATTGGGCTGATGTTTTCTCGGAACGATCGGCAGATACTCTTCCCCCATCGGGCCTACGACTGCCCCATTGACTTGCTCCCTGGAACTATTCCCCCTAGAGGGAAGATCTACAATCTTACCAGACCTGAGGAGCAAGCAATGAGGGAGTACATCGCCGAGAATTTGAGTAAGGGGTTTATCCGCCCCTCTTCTTCACCTGCAGGGGCCGGATTCTTTTTTGTAGAGAAAAAGGATGGAGGCCTGAGACCTTGTATAGACTACAGGGCCTTGAATAAGATCACGATTAAAAACAGGTATCCCTTACCGTTGATTGGGGATTTGTTTAATCAAATTGTAGGTGCACGAATCTTTTCCAAGTTGGATTTAAGAGGGGCTTACAATTTGATTCGTATCCGGCAGGGGGATGAGTGGAAAACGGCATTTAATGTGAAAGACGGCCATTACGAGTATCTGGTCATGCCCTTTGGCCTTTGTAATGCACCAGCCGTCTTCCAAGACTTTGTGAATGATGTATTCCGAGATTATTTGGGTAGATTTGTAGTCGTCTACTTAGATGATATTCTCATTTTTTCTGATTCTCTGTTGGAACATAGACGTCATGTAAGGTTGGTACTTCAAAAACTAAGAGAGAACAATTTATATGCTAAAATTTCTAAGTGCATGTTCGAGGTCGCCACTGTCCCCTTCTTGGGGTATGTAATTTCCAACCAGGGTTTAGAGACGGATACGGCGAAGGTTTCGGAGGTACAGGATTGGGTTCAACCCAAGACTTTGAAAGAATTACAAAGTTTTTTGGGATTCGCGAATTTTTATCGACATTTTATCAAGGGCTTTTCCCATGTTGTAGCTCCTCTTACAAACCTTACCCGTATGGGCGCTTTTACTAAAAACTGGCCCCCGTCCGTCTGCGAGGCCTTCCTGTTGTTAAAACGGGCCTTTACTTCGGCGCCTGTTTTAGTACATCCTGATGTCAGTAAGCCTTTCATCATTGAAGTTGATGCTTCTGAATTGGGCATAGGGGCAGTTTTTTCGCAGTACTCCGGTCATCCTGAGCGTCTACATCCTTGCGCTTACTTTTCGCGGAAATTTAGCGCTGCGGAGCAAAACTACCATGTAGGAAACCGAGAATTATTGGCAGTGAAACTGGCCTTTGACGAATGGCGTCACTGGCTGGAGGGTTCATTACATCCAATCACGGTCTATACTGATCACAAAAGCCTTGAGTACATCAGTTCTGCTAAAAGACTATACTCTCGCCAGGCACGTTGGGCATTGTTTTTCTCGTGGTTTAATTTCATAATTACATTTAAGCCAGGAGTTAAGAATACTAAGGCCGATGCCCTATCCCGCATGTTCGGGGAATGCAAAGACAAGGGTGATATGGGTGAACCAATTTTGCCTTTGGGCTGTGTGGTGGGGGCATTGCTTCCTGATCTTTCTAATACCCTGGCGCCATTTCAGAATGAATCTCCTATAGATGTACCTTTGGGGTGTCAGTTTGTTCCGCCGCACCTGCGTCCTGATGTAATCCGCGAATTTCATGATGCAAAAACTGCTGGTCATCTGGGAAATCGTAAGACGTTCATTTTTGCCCGACGCCATGTATGGTGGCCTACTATGCGGCGCGAAATATCTACCTTTATCGATGCATGTACTGTTTGCGCGTGAAATAAAGGGGTACACAAGGCCCCTAGTGGGTGTTTGGTTCCATTAGAGATTCCTCAAGAACCATGGACTCATATCTCTATGGACTTTGCCACCATGGATGGATGATTTGCCACCATCACATGGAAACACTGTGATTTGGGTGGTCGTTGACCGTTTTAGTAAGATGGCACATTTTATTCCTTTGCCCAAACTACCGTCGGCTCCTGAGCTTTCGCGATTATTTATCTCGCATATTTTTCGTATCCATGGCATACCTTCTAATATAATTTCCGATCGTGGTGTTCAATTTACTTTCGCGTTTTACTTGCGTTTCTGGAAGAACTTCTGTTCGCGGTTGGGGATTTAAATATCTTTGTCATCGGCGTACCATCCCCAGACCAATGGGCAGACTGAAAGAACCAATCAAATTCTGGAACAGTACTTAAGGTGTTACATTTCTGACGCTCAAGAACAATGGTCAGAATTCATAGATTTTGCAGAATTCGTGTACCAATTGACCAATCTCTCGTCTGAACCCTGTTGCCGACCCCTGCCTGTAGCGACTACTCTCTGCCTGATCCTTGTTGCCGACCTCTGCTTTGTACCCTGACCTCGAGCTGCCTCCTCCCTCTGTACCGCTTAGATCTCTGACTTCCCGGGGTCGACCTTTGGCCGGTCTCTGGACTTCCGATATACTCGCTCTTAGCTATTGGTTCTTCAGACCTCCAACTAGTAAGCCTCCATCCTTTGAGCCATTGAAGTCCTGGGGGCAACCGATCCCGGTTAGCGTTTAGCTGGGTGTGCCTTTGATCTTGATTATACCTGTTTTGATCCCGTTGCAGACCTTGCTTAGTTTTGACCATTCTGTGATTGCCGCCTGGACCAACCCTTGCTTGTACCCCGACCACACTTCTGTCTTACCCTTTGTGCCGCAAACCTGTGACCTCCTGGATTAACCCCTGGCTTGACCTCGACATTTCTATTGTCTATCCCCTTGGTGCTACGATATTTAAGGGCCGACTTCCGGTTTCTCAACATTGCCCAGTCTGGCCTTTGGTTCATCTGCCTTCACCCCCTGTAAGCTCACATCCTTTGTGCTACTAAGTCCTGGGGGCAACCGGGTCTGGCGAGGCATATAAAGCGTCCCGGCAAATGGGGGCTTGACTAAAGGCGAAGCTAGCAGCGGAGATTGGGGGTTGTGGGCTTACCTTGAAGGCGGGGTGTCCCACGGGGCCTTACACATAGGATCCCTAATCCAATCTTGCGGTTCCCAATGCGTCTGTCAGTCTGGAACCTCCCACACCAGTGAGGTAACCAGCTCGTCTCCTGATTGGTGCACGCAAGACCGCGTGATGCCGCTTCGGAAGCAATGCGGCATCACGGCAGGTCACAAGGCCGGCCGGGGGATCCTTACAGAATATAAGAGCGCATGCATGGCTGCATTAGACAGGGCACTTTCCTTGATAAAAGGGACCTTATCCTCGAAATGTGAGAAGACCGTCCCCAGCTGTACTACTTCACACTCTGGGTAACATTTGCTGTATTATGCATACCTTGAATGTATTCTGTGGTTGCTGTATTTGAATGCAGGGCTATGAGCCCACACTGGTTTCTCATTACAATGCCCCATATGGCTCTATAGCCTTGCTTAAAGTTTTCTGCATTTCACTATAGTCTTTTACAGACGATACAGTGGTTTCTTTAATGGTGTCTTTCTGAGGAACTATCAGACTCAGCATGCATTTCGTGTACTTCTGCCTCATGTACTGATTATGGAGCTCTATGTACATTGGATACATAAAGGCGTTTAAGCATAGACACTGGTGTTGCTACATGTATCTGTGTTACATGGCCATACAGCCTACTCTATGGATTTTTAAGCTAACACTGTGGATACATTTTTACATTTTTGGCATTTATGCACATTTTTTGGAACACATTTTAGCTGTATTTTATCTTTTGATACATCTTATGAACCACAGTGCCTGCTTAAAACATAGAGAGACTGCAAACCCAGAAATCGTGTCCTGTATATGTACTGATGTATTTTTTTTCTGGAGATTGTTGTGATGAGATTGTACTTAAAACTGTAAGCTATTTAATGTGATGTACTATCTTTTGCCTATATGAAGCTAATATGGGCCTACTTTGTCTGGCTGTTAGCAGTGTATGTGGTTCAGCCATTAATGACCACCACTCCCACGCTCCCTTTACTAGTCTGGCTGTTAGTGGTGTATGTGGCTCAGCCATTAATGACCACCACTCCCACGCTCCCTTTCCTAGTCTGGCTGTTAGAGATGTATGTGGCTCAGCCATTAATGACCACCACTCCCACGCTCCCTTTACTAGTCTGGCTGTTAGTGGTGTATGTGGCTCAGCCATTAATGACCACCACTCTCTTGCTCCCTTTCCTAGTCTGGCTGTTAGTGGTGTATATGGCTCAGCCATTAATGACCACCACTCTCTTGCTCCCTTTCCTAGTCTGGCTGTTAGTGGTGTATGTGGCTCAGCCATTAATGACCACCACTTCCACGCTTCCTTTCCTAGTCTGGCTGTTAGAGATGTATGTGGCTCAGCCATTAATGACCACCACTCCCACGCTCCCTTTCCTAGTCTGGCTGTTAGCGGTGTATGTGGCTCAGCCATTAATGACCACCACTCCCACGCTCCCTTTCCTAGTCTGGCTGTTAGAGATGTATGTGGCTCAGCCATTAATGACCACCACTCTCTTGCTCCCTTTCCTAGTCTGGCTGTTAGTGGTGTATATGGCTCAGCCATTAATGACCACCACTCTCTTGCTCCCTTTCCTAGTCTGGCTGTTAGTGGTGTATGTGGCTCAGCCATTAATGACCACCACTTCCACGCTCCCTTTCCTAGTCTGGCTGTTAGAGGTGTATGTGGCTCAGCCATTAATGACCACCACTCCCACGCTCCCTTTACTAGTCTGGCTGTTAGTGGTGTATGTGGCTCAGCCATTAATGACCACCACTCCCACGCTCCCTTTCCTAGTCTAGCTGTTAGAGGTGTATGTGGCTTCTTCAGCATCTTTAAAGCTGCCAAAAGTTAGTTTTTTTCTCCTTAAAAATATATAAAAGTAATTAAAAAACATGCAAACTTTTGCATGCTTATTAAATGACCCACTCGCTTATTAAATGACCCACTTTACTCTCTCACAAGCTAAGAAAAGAAAAGAGGAGAATTCCGTGCATTCTAACATATTCTACCAAATGCCCACAAGTGCTTCACATCATACCGAAAAACTGGTATATCCTGTCAGGGGATGAGAAACTTAAAGAGGTTTTTCGTATGCCACCTATGTTTGTCTTTAAGAAGTCCAGGAGCATTAGGAATTGCTTGATAAGAGCTAACAATCAGACATCCAAACCTACGACATCCAGATCAGGTACTTATTGGCTTAATACTCTTCCAAGTCCACAGGGTATGTACCCATGTGGACAATGTAACCAATGTAGCTTTATAATTAAATCCAATACATTTTTCCATCCCCAGACAGGGCAATGTCATATATGCTATAAAATGCCCATGTGGTAGAATCTACGTAGGTAAAACATGTAGAGTGATAAGGGATAGAAAAAGCAAACATAGAAGTGCGATAAGGAGGTGTGACTTTGAATGCTCAGTAGCCAGACTTTTCTGGCAACAAGGGCACCAGGTGTCACAACTGAGGTACACATTAATCTTATAACGAGAATTATATTGGATATATCGACTAAAAACGAAATCACCCCTTGATTTGAACGAGGACATAGCTTTCACATCATTCCGTTAAGAGAAATATAGTGCACAAGAGAAGACAATGCAGGATTTATTGAGAAACCACATCTTGTGGGATAATGCATCATAGGTAATTTTTCATTAAACATCATTTGGTAATCTTAGATGACAGGACTCAGTACAATATAGGCATCCACCGATAGGTGGCAGTAGAGCGTTCTTTCTTTTTGTATATATGTTCCCTATAATAATGTTTTAATATTTTAATATATTTTTATCTTATATATACTTTCAGGTTGTTGCAGCCATAAGGTGAAACAAGCATCCCTTCAGAGTGTCACGATAAACTTACCTGCAGTCTGGTCCCGCGGTGCCTCCGGGCGCTGGTGCTCGAGCGGCGCCATGCTCAGCTGTTGTCCTGGCGCGCCCCCCGCGCGTGTGAGCACAAACTTCATATGCCCTGTTAGTGTCTTTATGAATATGAAATCATTTCACTGGTGTGCTGCAGGAGGAATTTCGGGGGCCCTGGAGTCTAAAAGACTCCGCTGTGTAAAACCCCCCAGAAGCCCGATGCACTCATCTTCTCCCGGATGCCATGTCGGCAGCATCCCCGCTCACCTCTTTCTGAATGGGCATCGCGCACTTGGCTCCTTTCAGTGCCGCTCGGCTGCTTAGCCGTTAAAGTGGACCAACACCCAGAATTTTGACTATCCTGGGTTTTGTGTGAAACCCCCCAGAAACCCCGAAAAACTCACCTCTCCCTGCTCCCACGTGACCGCCGTTGCCAATCCCCGCCGACGGACAAGCGGGAGGCAGCGACGGACAAGAGAGCGCGCCCGCCGCCGCCTCCCGCGCGTCACTCTTACAGGGCGCGCGCCCGCGGTGGCCATTCACAAACGGCCGGCGCGGGTGCGCGTCCTGCTAGAGGGAAGCGCGGGAGACGGCGGCGGGCGCTGCTGGATCGTGGATAAGGTAGGGATTTAGGGGTTTCTGGGGGGTTTCACGCAGTCAGGGTTCTGATCGGTCCGGAAATCTTATAGATTCCCGGGCCGATCATGGGAGGGTGTTGGTCCACTTTAACGGAGCCGAAGGGACCTGAGTGAAAGTGATGGTTCCAATGGTTTAATGTATTTTAGGCAGGAGGCATCTCTGTGAGGGTCATGCCCAGCGAGCTACCATTGCTTTAATGGAGCCAGGTGGTGCTGGCTCACTGCAGGGGTTGCTTGGCAGCATGCTGCTGGTTAAACTGACTTACCAATTAAGAGGGGGTTAACTGTGTTGGAGATATAATACTTTGTAACAGCTTACAGCTTGTCTTTAAATGTGATTAGTGACTTTTAAATCAGAAAAAAAGGCTAAATACATACAACACAAGACATTTAAAACTACTGCACTACCCCCTATAATCTACAAACACTCAAAAATAAATGATGCCCTGTGAAGCGGCATGGGAGCCGCCTGCGCGGGTTTTTAACTGCATCTACCTCCTCTGTTTCTACCCTGTGGGCTGCCCTGAGATCTGTGTAGTATCTTTTTGAATTGCTGCTGGCACATGCACTTTACGTACATCTTTGTCTTTGTTCATCAGTTTGTATTTTATTGATTGTTAGTATTACTTTCTCTTTTGGTAGGATTTCTGTGCAATTTATACACTGTTTTGTATGTACTGGTTTTGGTATGAATTGTGTTTATAACTGTATTGCACCAGACACTTTATGTTTATGTATTTGTGGTCCCCTTTCTTTGTAATTTACAGGGGATTCTTAGCATGTGAGCACTTTATAAGCACAATTATATTTGTACTTAATTAGAATAGGTTTTGTGCCAGCACAAAATTATTTAGGGGGTTGAGTCATTTGGGGTTTATATTTGCCCATGGTGGTTTATTGACATCCCTTTATGGGCATCATTTATTTATTTTTGAGTGTTTGGAGATTATAGGGGTTAGTGCAGTAGTTTTGAAATGTCTTGTGTTGTATGTATTTTAGCCTTTTTTCTGATTTAAAAATAAGGAATATGTAATTTTTATCATGTGTTGGTGCTCCTCATTAGGAGGAAGGTGTGGTCTGTGTCACGTCCACTTCAATTTTTGGTTTTGAGTTGAGAGTGAGCACAACATAATTGTTGATAGGTGGTGCACCCCTTTTGTTACTATTGTGATTAGTGACTTTTGTTAGATTTACTGCAGTTTACAGCTATGATACGTTATAACACTAGATGGCGCTGTGACCAACGCACAAGTGTATTCATTTTCTGCTGTGTTGTATTGCTTGTGTCTCAGTTGCTCTCTGGTACTACTTCCTTTTTCTTGTCTGTGCTAGCCACCATGTAAGGTGACATTCTCTTACTTTCTCTTCCATATTCCAGTAAAGCCAGTCCTTGTTATACCACTAATGTCTATATGGATTACGACTCCACTGCACCCAACACTCACACTATGCAACAAACTGTGTGTCTGTGGTTAATTGGTGTGTAGGGGTTAATTGTCAGTGTTTGGTGAGTTACCTGTGTGTGGGGGGGGGGGAGTAGACTGGTGTGCGGGGGGGGGTTGTTGGTGTGCCCCCTTTCACTGCAGGACAGGGGTTAAAAATAAGTGTTTCTTAGGTGCTCCCACAGGTAGCTTCACATAGTGGCATCCCTCTGCTCTATCTGACCAACCACAACCACCCCCCACAAATGGTCCATCCCCCCACTGGACAAGCATCCCCCACACACATATTGTTGCTGTACCGATCTAAGCAGTCAGTCAAGTCCAGGGTTCTGATTATTAATTGTGGGGTCTGGGTAGATATACTAGTATTATGCCTATTAATTGTGGGTTCGTTCTTGCAACAGAATTCTGTGATCTCTCTGGATATGGTTTATTCTGCAATCTCTCAGGGTACGTTTTTTTCTGTGATCTCTCTGGGTACAGTTTATTCTGTGATCTCTCTGGATATGGTTTATTCAGTGATTTCTCTGGATATGGTTTATTCTGCAATCTCTCATGGTACGGTTTATTCTGTGATCTCTCTGGATATGGTTTATTCTGCAATCTCTCAGGGTACGGTTTATTCTGTGATCTCTCTGGGTATGGTTTATTCTGTGATCTCTCTGGATATGGTTTATTCTGCAATCTCTCAGGGTACGGTTTATTCTGTGATCTCTCTGGGTATGGTTTATTCAGTGATCTCTCTGGATTTGGTTTATTATACGATCTCTCAGGGTACGATTTATTCTTTGATCTCTCTGGCTACGATTTATTCGGTGATCTCTCTGGATATGGTTTATTCTGCAATCTCTCATGGTACGGTTTATTCTGCGATCTCTCAGGGTATGGTTTATTCTGTGAACTTTCTTTGTACCATTTATTTGGTGATCTCTCTGGATATGGTTTATTTTGCAATCTCTCAGGGTACAGTTTATTCTGCGATCTCTCAGGGTACGGTTTATTCTGTGATCTCTCTGGGTACAGTTTATTCTGCAATCTCTCTGGATATGGTTAATTCTGCAATCTCTCAGGGTACAGTTTATTCTGTGATCTCTCTGGGTACGGTTTATTCTGTGATCTCTCTGGATATGGTTTATTCTGCAATCTCTCAGGGTATGGTTTATCCTGTAAACTCTCGAGGTACGGTTTATTCTGTGATTTCTCTGGATATGGTTTATTCTGCGATCTTTCAAGGTACGGTTTATTCTGCAATCTCTCTGGATATGGTTTATTCTGTGATCCCTCAAGGTACAGTTTATTCTGTGATCTCTCTGGATATGGTTTATTCTGCGATCTCTCAAGGTACGGTTTATTCTGCAATCTCTCTGGATATGGTTTGTTCTGTGATCTCTCAAGGTACGGTTTAGTCTGTGATCTCTCTGGATAAGGTTTATTCTGCAATCTCTCAGGGTACAGTTTATTCTGTGATCTCTCTGGATAAGGTTTATTCTGCAATCTCTCAGGGTACAGTTTATTCGGTGATCTCTCTGGATATGGTTTATTATGCGATCTCTCAAGGTACGGTTTATTCTGTGATTTCTCTGGATATGGTTTATTCTGCAATCTCTCAAGGTACGGTTTATTCTGCATTCTCTCTGGATATGGTTTATTCTGTGATCTCTCAAGGTACGGTTTAGTCTGTGATCTCTCTGGATAAGGTTTATTCTGCAATCTCTCAGGGTACAGTTTATTCGGTGATCTCTCTGGATAAGGTTTATTCTGCGATCTCTCAGGGTATAGTTTATTCGGTGATCTCTCTGGGTACTGCTTACTCTGTGATCTGTCTGAGCACCTTCTACGTGGGATCTATTTCAGGTAATTTTTTTCTGAAATCTCTTTGTGTACAGATTTTTCACTGATTTTCTTGGGTCCTGTTTATTCTGCGATCTCTCTGGGTACGATTTATTTTATGATCTCTTTGTGTACGGTTTATTCTGTGATTTCTTTGGGTCCAGTTTATTCTGTTATCTCTCAGGGGTCTGATTTATTCTGTGATTTATGGCAGTTTCGATATATTCTGAAATTTTCTCTGTGCAAGTTCTCATTTATGCTGGTGTTGTAATAAGTCAAGGCAGCTGGCGTTAGTGGTATGAGGAAATTTTTTTGTCAAACTGAATGAGTTTAGAATGACATGCACAAGATGCCTGGTTACATTCGAATAAAAAAAACCCTTTAAAATGAACATTTGCCTAGTTGCTTTAGTTAATTAATACAGATGTGTATTCTGTTATCTCTTTGTGTGAGGTCTGTTGTACAATTTCTCTACATTACATCTCTTCTATGATCTCTATGTACAGACTTGGAATTTCTTGGCTTAAAGAGGATATATTATCAAAGATGACTGCTAGTTGGCATACTAAACATGCCAGTTTAGGATGTCACGCTATGTGTAACCTGGCAGTAAGGCCAGACAGTGGTGATTGGTGGGATAGGCTTTCCCAGTGCTAAACCAGCAAAGCACTGTGGTTGTCAGCAAGGGAGCATGAAAGTGTGTTGAGCGGGGCATCTCTCTTCCAACTCACAGCAAGCAAAGTATTGATATGCGTGTTTTATCAGGGACTCTTCCTCTAAGATGGCTGAAGCCATTCTGTGTGGCTGACTGCTCTACCGAGAAGTGGATCGGAGTGTCATTAAGGGGGGCACCTTTCTTTAGTTCACACTCAGGAAGCAGAGAGGCTACGTTTACTTCTGCCAGGAAGGCACAGTTGAGTTTGCACTCATTGGCAAGCCCCCCACACACAGACATACATGGAAGCCCCCCCACACAAAGACATACATACAAGCCCCCCACACACGCATACATTTCTGTATGCATGTGTGGGGGGCTTTCATGTATGTCGTGTGGGGGCTTGCATATATGTATGTGTGTGTGGGGGGGGGCGGCTTGCCAAGGAGTGTAAACTCAACTGTGCCTTACTGACAGAAGATCCCCCACCCTCATAAACATGCAAGCCCCCCACACACGCATACATGGAAGCCCCCACATGCATACAGAAAAGACCCCCACACTCATATACAAGCAAGCCCCACACACACAGACTTACATGAAAGCCCCCCACACACAGACATACATGCAAGCTCACTACACAGACATACATGCAAGCCCCCACACACACAGACATACATGCAAGCCCCCACACACACAGACATACATGCAAGCCCACACACACACAGACATACATGCAAGCCCCCACACACACACAGACATACATGCAAGCCCACACACACAGACATACATGCAAGGCCCCCACACACACTCAAACATGCAAGCCCACACACACACAGACATACATGCAAGCCCCCCCACACACACAGACATACATGCAAGGCCCCCACACACACTCAAACATGCAAGCCCTCCCACACACAGACATACATGCAAGCCCCCCACATACACGCATACATGCAAGCCCCGCACACACACAGACATACATGCAAGCCTCCCCACACATGCATACAGTAAAACCCCCCTCACAAACACACAGACATACATGCAAACACACACCTCCCTCTTAGCGAACTCCTCTGGTCCTACCAACTCAGCCCCGCCCCTTCCTATGACAGGAACAACACCAGCCTCACCCAATAGCATGGCACTGGCTCGGGTGTCCTATTCTGATCCTCCCACTGGACCACCAATCATGTAAAGAAAAAGAAAACAGCAGCCAGCACTGTCCCCGGAAAAACGTGTGTGCTGAACTGCACACTTGGGGTCAGCACCGGCGAGATGACTGTGCAGGACAAAGACTACCTACACGGGATGTCGGGACAAGAGCCCCAATTTGTGATTGTCCCGCGGACAATTGGGGGGTAGGCAGTCTGGGCCAGTCTCTTAGCCAGGCCTGGGTTAAGGCCAGATTGTTTATAGGTTAAGGTCAGAGTTCGTTCATTACACTTCCAACCTTAGGAAGCTCCAAACACAGACAGATACATGAAAAAGTCTATTCTGCACACATCCAGCTTGGGACAGCGTAGGCCTCAGTCATATAAAATGAGTTCAGCTCCTGAAAAATTCTCAGTGTTAGGTCTATATTTTCCTTGCCACAATGTTTTCCTTTCTCAGAGCTTCTCGTGTCACCATCACAGCAATCCGCAGCCACCAATGTCACATGCGCTGATTCCACAGCAGAGAGGACTCGAACATTCCCTTCATGACTAGGCCCAGAAGCCTGGAGCTTGCCTGGGGAGTGGCCCTGCCCAGGGCAGCCCAAGCCTGGGCGTGAGCTAAACACCTAGAGAGCTTTCTCACACAGACATACCTCCACCATTCTTAAAGTGCACCAAAAGTCACCTAAAGGGCAACACCTAATTCAATCCCCCAGCCATTGAGCATTACCTTTAGTGTGTTTTTGCCGACTCCTTCAGCCCACAGCACACTTGATGCTTGATTTTAGTTCCCGGAAGTCACAGCCCTTAGTCCGATGAAATGATTGACACATAATGTCATACATCTTCATGTCACACAGCCACGTGTCCCCTGCCTCTGGGGGACATTGGAGGAGTGGCGACTTCTGGGTAGGGTGGAATGCAAGATGGCGGAAGAAGTTTGAAAATGGTGCATCCCAGGAGGATTGTTGATAAGAATAAAGTTGATATCTTGTACTGCGTCGTGTTTAAAGTGGACCAAAAGCGGCCCTGGAGTCTATAAGACATATAAGACTATAAGACTTCAGGGCTGCCTGATTCCCTCCGCCCGGGCCATCCAGATTCGAGAAGCCCCGCTGTGTAAAAATCCCCATGTCTCCCCGACCAACGGCGCATTTGCGAGCAGCCGCTGCCTGCTGTACCTTTAGCAGGGCCCGCACCCGCGCCAGGCATTTGTAAATATCTGTGCAGTCAAGCTGATTAGACAAGAGACTCAAATGGAGGTATTAGGCCTTGTACCCATTTACTTGACCACATCTTGGTCAAGGTGTGGTCAAGTAAATGGGTACAATGTGGGGGGTATAGGCCTAATACCTCCATTTGAGTCTGTTTTCTATATATATAGCCCATTATTTGAACCAATCAAAAATGTTATTATAAAAGGGTGAGGTCACCATTCTCCCAAAACTTATGATTAGACAAGAGGCTGCACATGCATCACAGGACCAAGGAAAGGTGAGTTTTGGTTTGCAACCTGGGGGGTTTCACAGAGCGGGGAAACCCACATTGGGGTGCCCCAGGGCAAGGACCAAGGACCAGAACCCTGGAAAGTCAAAAGCCCAGGTTTAGTTGGTGAAGGAGATGGGTTTTGGTCCATTTTAATGATCAAATTAGGATATAAGGGAGGATACAGATGAGGAAGAGCTTACAGTCTATTAGGGTATAAGGGAGGATACAGATGAGGAAGAGCTTACAATCTATTAGGGTATAAGGGAGCATAAAGAAGAAGAGCTTACAATCTATTAGGGTGCAATAGGAAGAACTTACAATCTGTTAGGGTATAAGAGAAAATATAAAAGGGTATAAGGAAGGATACAGAAGAAGAGCTTACAAACTATTAGGGTATAAGGAAGGATACAGAAGAAAAAGAGCTTACAATCTATTAGGGTGCAATAGGAAGAACTTACAATCTGTTAGGGTATAAGAGAAAATATATAAGGGCATAAGGAAGGATACAGAAGAAGAGCTTACACTCTATTAGGGTATAAGGGAGGATAAGGATACAGAAAGAGAAGAGCTTACAATCTATTAGGGATTCTGTATGAGGTGGGAAAGATACGGGTGCTGGAAAGGGACAGGTGGGAACGGGGGTCCTGGATGAAGGCGTGGAGGAACATCAGGCCTCCTTAGTCCTCATGACTTCCCTCTGGGTGGGCTTTTCTGTCTCTTATCACTCATAGATTTTTTATAACAAAGGCAGATTTTTGAAGAACGGCTGCGTGCACAGGTGACGAGGTCTTTTAGACTTCCTGCTGAATTGTTTATAGTGTATTGTTGGGTTTTATATAGAATGATGATATATTATATGCCGAATTGTTAGGCTTGTTTCTTTTTGTTTAGTTATTATTTATTTTATTTATTTATTATTGTAACTTTGTATATATTGTATATGATAGCTTGATTTTACAAAAAGTTACAATCTATTAGGGTATAGGGATGATACAGAAGGAGAAGAGCTTACAATCTATTAGGGTATAAGGGACAATACAGAAAGAGAAGAGCTTACAATCTATTAGGGTATAAGGGAGGATACAGAGTGAGAAGAGCTTACAATCTATTAGGGTATAAGGGAGGATACAGAAGGAGAAACGCTTACAATCTATTAGGGTATAAGGGAGGATACAGCAGGAGAAGAGCTTACACTCTATTAGGGTATAAGGGAGGATACAGAATGAGAAGAGCTTACAATCTATTAGGGTATAAGGGAGGATACAGAAGGAGAAACGCTTACAATCTATTAGGGTATAAGGGAGGATACAGCAGGAGAAGAGCTTACACTCTATTAGGGTATAAGGGAGGATACAGAATGAGAAGAGCTTACAATCTATTAGGGTATAAGGGAGGATACAGAAGGAGAAACGCTTACAATCTATTAGGGTATAAGGGACAATACAGAAAGAGAAGAGCTTACAATCTATTAGGGTAATTAGGTGGGTGTGGTCACACACTGTGAGAGCCAGAGCACACAACTGCTCCTAATTACCTGAGGCCTGTGAAGCCTGGGCTTTCCTGGGAGTGCCTTCCCAGGCAGCATGGATGATTCCGGGGGTGAGTCGCGCCGGTACCCCCGAAGGAATATTAAACCTCCGGATCCCGGGACTGCTTCCACTAGCGGGGCTAGTAACACCACGGTGCCCCAGCCCGGTGAGAGTTTGTCAGCTTTTCGCAGCCGTGTGTGCAGTAATTTGTGCATGGTGGCGAAGGAGGAGGAGAAGCTGTGTAAGATGAAAATCTCATTAAAGAAAAAGAAAATGGACACCAGCAAGGTTCGGGGACTGGATCGGCGGGCAAGTAAAGCAGACTTAGCTGAGCTTGAATCAGCATGCCGGCAGCAGGAAAAGCTTGTTTCGTCCCTTAAAGCAAGCAGTGGGGCCTTTAAAGAAAAATATAAAAACGAGGAGCGATTTAAGTCCATGCAGCGCTCAGGCCCCACTGTGAAGGAGGAAGAGGCCGACCATGTGGATGAGACCCCGATGGTGGAGGATTCTCCAGCTGTACCTCCACCCAAAGTTGCAGCAGTAGCAGAGCCGGGAGCCCCGGAACCAGCATTGGAAGACTTTCTTGCTGAGGCAACACATCATGAGTGCGTGACATCGCTGGGCATCCAGGAAGCCTCTACTGGAGCAGATCTTCCAGAGGACAGCCGCCAGCCTGAGGAGCCCATGCCAGCTAAGGACAACGTCCATCTGTCCAGCCAGCCTGCGGAGTGCGCCATAGGCGCTGTGTCAGGGGGTATAGAAGACTGTGGCGCTCCTTGCTCTGAAAAGGGTGAGGTGGCGCCAGCCGTAAGTACCATCCTGGCACCCATCCGGGTTCCTGGGTGCGCCGAACTTGGTGGGCCTGGGGCCATGGGTGACTCACCCGCAGGTTTGGGTCTTGCTGGCAGGGCTTCTATTGTTTCTGCTTCAGCTGCTTTGGGTGCTGTTACTGATGTTGTTGCTCCTGTTACTGCTGCTGTGTCTGGGGTTGAGTCCACAGGGGTTAATTCTATTGTTGGACTTTCTGCTGTGACTGATGCTGTGACTGCTGCTGATGTTGTGACTGTCCCCTCACCTACACCTCAGGTGGACAATAAGAAGACTGTGCCACCTAATGCTGGGGCCCCTGCTGTCCGCCCTGCCCTGTATTTCATCCAGCGAGGTGGCACAGGGAGTAGGGCCAATAATGCTGTTGGTGCTGCAGTGCAGTCCCCTGTGTCCTATGCCCAGGTTGCCAGGCGTGGTGGAGAAGCTGCTGGTGAAAGGGCATCTGTGCCCAGTGAGGCCAACGCCCCTGCCAGCGGATTCAATAGGCGCAACCTGGTCCAGCTTAGGTGGGAGGGGGAGGGGCCAGTTATCACCCGGCGGGCGGTGGTGGATCTCATCCTTGGCATGGGATTCGCAGCCGCAGACATTTTTGCCCTGATCAGTCCAGTGGGGAGCGCAGAACATGACTTGAGTTTCGTCAGACCAGAAGGGATGGATTTATTTTGGGAGCGGTACGAGCTGCTGAAGCAAGACCCTGCCTGGAAGGGGTTAACTCCCATCCAGGTCTCCAGACAGCAGCTCGTGAAAAATGTTACCATACTGGTTAGAAATGAGTCCATTCCCCCTTCTGATTTGACTGTCTGGCTGAAGCGTTATGGTGATGTTCTCACTCCCCTGAAGAAGATCCTAGACGATCGGGATATCTGGACCGGGGGCTGGTCAGTGACCCTGAGGCTCCGCAGGAATGGCAACCAGGTCACCCACTTGCCATCTTCTGCCTATATTGGCCGTGATCGGCTGACCATCTTTTATCCTGGTCAGCCCAAGGTTTGCCATAAATGTGGGGCCAAGGGTCACTTCAGCTCCTCCTGCTCGCTTCTTAGGTGCTCGTTGTGCCAGGGCTTGGGACACTTGGCTAAGGACTGCAATACCATCCGCTGTAATCTATGTAACCAGCTCGGCCACCCTTATAGTCAGTGTCCTGAGGCCTGGCACAACCTGGACAGGGAAGTGGTGCAGGAAATGCTGCGGCTGGATAGGGAGGAACATTCCCGTGCTGTCCCGTCTACAGTCCCTCCCCCCACTCAGCTGGGGGTTCCTGAGGCCCCTGCGCCCGCTCCTGTACCATCTGCAGGGGCCCCTAAGGTGAATCCACAGTCTGCCCCCAAGTCAGCAACCACCAATGTAAGATCTAGTAATTTAATAGCTGAGGCGGCCCGGGGGGCTGGCACTGCAAGTACCAAGGGGGTCCCAGTAATTGTGGCCCCTGCTGTAAAACCTCGCAGGCTGGGGCTAGGTGATCCTGATCCTGCACCCCCTTCTGAGCAGGGTGGGAGTTCAGATCCCAAGACAGCGTGGTCTGGACTCTCCCCCGAGGATCAGGATTACCTTGCTCTCAGGTTTGCTACCAAAAAGAAAAGAAAAAAGGACAATGGAGTGCCAGAACCGGGGAAGAGCCATGGGGTGCAGCTCTTCAACCGGTTTGAGGTACTTTCTGAGGACTCAATAGAGATTTCTTCCTTTGATTCTGAGGCCTCAGATATGGAGGAGGAAACACCAGTCTCCTCCAGTAAGCGTGAGGGATCTGATAGTGAGGCCGGAGGGAAGGCTAAGAGACATTCTCCCGAATGACTCTGATGGCAGTTCCCCCTCCGATAAAGGTGGCAACCATTAATGTTGCCAGCATTAAATCAGTAAGCGCTCGTTTTATGGCCTTATTTTTTCTCAGCCAGTTTGATGCTGACATTTTGTTTTTGCAGGAGACCAGATTGGCCAGTCTGGCTGACATTCACGCTGTGAAGCGGGAATGGAGGCACGGACCCTCTTTTTGGTCTCTTGCGGCCGAGCCTTACAGCGGAGTGGCGGTGCTTTTTAAAACCGACATGGTAACTTGTCGGCGAGTCATTGAGGTGGAGATCGGGAGGTGCATGGTCTTGGACGTCATTGTAAGGGGGCAGGACCTGCGCCTAATAAATATCTATGGACCCCAAACTAAGTGGGACAGGAAATGCCTCCTTACAAAGATCAAGCCGTTCCTTTTTACAGCCCGGCCAGTAGTCTTTGGAGGTGATTTTAACACCGTGACTAGGCCCATGGACAGGAGAGGCTTCAAAGGCAAGCTGGGCTGCGATAGTCTCTTTTTGAATAGCATGGTTAGAGAGGCAGGTCTGGAAGATGTGCACATTAAGCACTCCCCAGACCTCACGGGCTTCACTTTTCAGCGAGGTAGCAGTCAGAGTAGAATAGACAGGTTTTTTTTGAAGGAGGGCTCGGCTTCTCAGCCACCGCGGCTGCAGGCGGTCGAGTTCTCCGATCACCTTTTGCTATCGATGGTCTTGAATGCCTCTGACACACCCCCTAGAGGAAGGGGCATCTGGAGGATGAATTCGGCTCTCCTTGAGGAGGAGGGGGTAAGACAATCTTTTGAGGTTTTTTTTCAGGCACAGGTTTCCATTAAGGATTTTTGCAGCAGCAGGTCTGAGTGGTGGGAGCTGACCAAAATGAGAATTGCTGGGCTTTTCAGGGGCCTAGGAAAAAGAAAACAGCTTGATAAATACATTGCCTACCAGCGCTTGCGGAGGAAACTTGACATCCTTGTCTCGAATGGTGGAGATCAAGGGGCAATCTCTGAAGTCAAGCTTCTCCTCAGGAAGTGTCAGTATGACCGGCATGCTTCTCTGGTTCTGGAAAGGGATTATGGGAAATACCACTCACCCGATCCCTATCAGAATTGCAGACAGGCTGCAGCTCTCAAGACTGTCCTTGGTCTGAAGGATAGCACAGGTTCCCTGGTAAGATCTAAATCTGGGATCCTGGAGATTATTAGGTCCTTTTATGCTGACCTCCTGGGCAGAAAGGTTCTTGACCGGGCAAAGATGGAAAGTTTCCTGGATTCTACTCCAGGATTGGAAAATGGTGACCGTTCTATCACTAGCTTGACAGAGCCGGTCACTGCCGATGAGGTGGTAAGTGCGATTGATCACCTTGCCATCAAAAAGTCGCCCGGGTCAGATGGTCTGACAGCTGAATTTTATAAATGTTTTAAGACCATCCTGGCACCACATTTGGTGGAGGTCTTTAATTGCTGTCTGGCAGAGGGTTCCCTCCCTCCCTCCATGAGGCGCTCGGCTGTGATCCTTCTGTCAAAAGGAAAGGACTCTTCGATGATTGAGAACTGGCGCCCCATCAGCCTTCTCAATGTCGATAGAAAGATACTGGCAAAGATTTTGTTCTGGCGCTTGTCGTCAGTAGCGGAGCAACTGCTTTCCCGTCATCAGCATTGCTCCATCCAAGGTAGAAGCACCTTCTCAGCGGTTTTAGCTGTCCGGGAAGCCTTGGAGCGATGCAGGGCTGCAGGCTGGGGAAAGTACTTGTTGGCGTTAGATCAGGCAAAGGCTTTTGACAGGGTCAATCATGAGTACCTATGGCTGCTTCTTGGTAAGTACGGCCTGCCAGGGCGGTTCATTAATTGGCTACAAACCCTGTATGAAGGGGCTGAGAGCTTCCCTCTTGTTAATGGTTGGGTTGGAAGGCCTTTCAAAGTTGGCTCTGGTGTGCGACAGGGATGCCCTCTGAGTCCCTTACTGTATGTGTTTGCAATCGATCCCTTTATAAGGAGGGTCGAGAGCAGCATGTTATGTGGGGTTCCTCTGGGTGTGCCTGGTGAGCCTCCTCTGAAGGTCATTGCCTATGCTGATGATGTATCTGTGATTGTCTCTGGGACAAATGAGGCAGAGGAGGTGGCCTCTCTAATAGCACAGTATACAGAAGCGTCGGGCTCCAAGGTCAATCATGAGAAGAGTGAAGTTTTCTGGATGGGTGAGGAGGGTGAGGGCTTCGAACTTCCGGACGCCTTCCCAATGCCCCAGCAGGAAATTAAGATCCTTGGCATTAATTTCGGTCCTGGTGATTATGGCCAAAAAAACTGGGAGAGCAGGCTGGAAATTGCCAATGCCAAGGTTGCAGTCTGGAAGAGCTGGAAAATGTCTCTCAGGGAAAGGGTTGACCTTATCAAGACCTACCTGATCCCCATCTTTTTATACGTCAGCTTCGTCTGTGTTTTGCCAGTATCTCTCTACACCAGGGTCTACAGCGTGTTTTTCCAGATGTTATGGGGAAACCGCATGAACCTGGTGAAAAGAAATGTCACTTACCTATCCAGGCGGGAGGGTGGCCTAGGGATGGTCAACCCAGTAGTGTTTTTCTCTCTCTTGTTTCTGAAACATAATTTTGGAAGCATGTTGGCAGAGAGCCCGCCTGGCTGGGTGGGTATTTTCCAGTCCTGGTTTAAGCCCTTCCTGCGAGACTGGGAGAATGGTGGCCGGGTGAAAAGCCCTCGAGTTCCTCAGGCTCAGCTCCCGGCCTATGTTGCCCCGTGCTTGAAAATACTTCGGCAATGGCAATTGACGGCAGAGGACATGAGATCTACTCCGAGGAAGCTTCTGGTGAGTCGGGTCCTGGGTCTGGCTTTTCATGAGCCATTGTCCCTCAGGGATTGCCCAGGCTCCATCATGAGGGAGGGTTTGAGGCTTATTAACTCCTCAAGAATTCCTTTGAAATACCGGGATATAGCCTGGCTCTCCTTCCAAGGAAAACTCTACCTTAGGGGGATCCGGAAGAGTCGCAGCCTGCCAGAGATAATTTGTCTCCGTGAGGAGTGTCAGGATGAGGTGGAGACTATGGACCACTTCCTGCTCCGGTGTCCCTTTAATGTAGATGTGTGTAAACAGGTGGGGTTGGCCCTCGGTGCCCCCTTCTTCTCCCAGCTTTCCTATGCTGAGTGGGTGTATGGAGCATTCAAGAACAGAGGGGATTTTTGTTTGGACACTTTGTATCTAGTTAGTCTAGTGATTCGCTATTTCACGTGGAATGCACGGTGCCAGCTCTGCATTAGGAAGAAAGTCCTCCCTGTCCCGGTGGTGGTGCATGACATCCTGCATGAGGTGGGCAAGATCCGGGTGCTTGAGAGGGACAGGTGGGAACGGGGGGCCTGGCTGAAGGCGTGGAGGAACATCAGGCCTCCTTAGTCCTCATGACTTCCCTCTGGGTGGGCTTTTCTGTCTCTTATCACCCATAGATTTTTTATAACAACGACAGATTTTTGAAGAATGGCTGCATGCACAGGTGACGGGGTCTCTTAGTCTTCCTGCTGAATTGTGTATAGTGTAGTGTTAGGTTGTAGATAGGATTGTATATACAATAATGGATATTATATGCCAAATTGTTAGGCCTGTTTCTTTTTGTTTAGTTATTATTTATTTTATTTATTTATTATTGTAACTTTGTATATATTGTATATATTGTATATGATTGCTTGATTTTACTTAATAAAAAAAGTTACAATCTATTAGGGTATAAGGGAGGATACAGAGTGAGAAGAGCTTACAATCTATTAGGGTATAAGGGAGGATACAGAAAGAGGAAGAGCTTACAATCTATTAGGGTATAAGGGAGGATACAGCAGGAGAAGAGCTTACACTCTATTAGGGTATAAGGGAGGATACAGAATGAGAAGAGCTTACAATCTATTAGGGTATAAGGGAGAATACAGAAGGAGAAGAGCTTACAATCTATTAGAGTATAAGGGTGGATACAGCAGGAGAAGAGTTTACAATCTATTAGGGTATAAGGGAGAATTATGTATAGTATAGTGTTAGGTTGTATATAGGATTGTATGTAGAATTATGGGAATGATATATTATATGCCGAATTGTTAGGCCTGTTTCTTTGTTTAGTTATTTTTTTTTATGTATTTATCTATTTATTGTAACTATGTATATATTGTATGTATTTCATATGATTGATAGATTTTACTCAATAAAAAAAGTTACAATCTATTAGGGTATAAGGGAGGATACAGAAGGAGAAGAGCTTACAATCTATTAGAATATAAGGGAGGATACAAAAGAGGAAGAGCTTACAATCTATTAGAGTACAAGGGAGGATAGAGAACGAGGAAGAGCTTACAATCTATTAGAGTACAAGGGAGGATAGAGAACGAGGAAGAGCTTACAATCTATTATAATATAAGTGAGGATACAGCAGGGGAAGAGCTTGAAGGGGTTAATACCAGTTATTCCAGACATTCGGTGTGAGGGCAGGTTTTTGCACGTGAATCATTGGGGAGTGCAGCCACCCAGTCCAGCGAGAATGGCGTAACAAGACTGACGCATCACACGACTATTTTTGTGGTCAGTCATTTATTTTCCAGCATAAAACAGGCGTAGAAACAGTATAAAAAGTGTGCGACTGCACACTGCAACACAAGTACAAAAAATCTATAAATAGAGGAGGAGATAAATTACCTAGAGACACGCTGCAAAAAACACCTCCTGGCAGCAGCCCCGCTTCAACTCTTCTGTTTAATCAGAGACATAGCAGTAATATCTATTTTTTATATAGGTCCGGTCTGTTACACATAACAACTAAGGGTCCCGCCATTAGGACCCTACTCACTCAGATGCCCAGTTTATATCTAGATTAAAAGCCGGTTAAATCTTTTAAAGAGGTCCTTCCTCCTGAACTGAATGTAAACAAAGCAGTGTTTACACAGGCTGAGCTCTAATAATAGATTGTCTGTCATACAAGTGAATTAGGAAGTAGTGACTTCCTGTCACCGCTTCCTAATTCACTTGTATGACAGCCAATCTTCTGACCACCAGCAATTATCCAGGTTTGATGTGCAATTTGGCCAACCTGATTGGCCACTGGCAGTCACATGACTGGCAGCCATACAATGAATAAGGAATATGTAAGCATTGGCAAACAAGACTCCTCCTTAAAGTGGATCTGAACCTCCTGTGCAACTTTGTCTGGCTGGGTTCTGTTTCACAAGGACACTAAACTAACCTAAGTTATGCCTTCATGGCATCAGAGAGTCTATGAGAATCCAGGGCTGCTTGATTTCCACCCCCTGGGGATGCCCCGCTGTGTGAAACCCCCCAGGTTGCCCGCTATACTCACCTTCTCACTGTGGCCAACAGCACATACACACCAGCACCGCATCCCTGCTATCCCTTTAGCAGGGCACTTGCCTGTGCCAGGCTATTGTGTATGGCTGGCGCGGGCACTCTCCCTGTTAGGGGGTACAAGAATGCACCCACCACCATTCCTGGATTCCCACCCCCTGGGGCATCCAGAATCTGGATATCCCGCTGTGTGAAACCCCCAGATTGCCCGGTATACTCACCTCACCCGGTCCAATAGCCCATGCATGAGCAGCATCCCCGCTATCCCCTTAGCAGGGAGTGTGCCTGTGCCAGGCTATTGTGTATGGTGGGCGCAGGCAATCTCTCTGTTAGGGGGTAGCGAAGGATGCGCCCACTGGGGTGCCCAGTGCGCACAATGGAGCTCAGCTGGACTCGGCTTCTTAGATGAACCTAGGGCGAGCTCAAGGCAACGCAGACGAGCGCGCTGATTGGATTGGAGGCTGCACATGCACAGTAGGACCGGGGAGAGATGAGTTCGCTCTGGCAACCTTGGGGGAGAAAGTGTGGACAGTTGTTAAATTAGACCACGCCACCTCATTGAGGGATGGATAGGAGATAGAGTGTATCAGTTACAACAGGATAACCATTTGAATAGTCAAATACATCATTTATTGATGCAGATCTGCATGTTAAACCTCAAATGAGGACAATAAGGGACATGGACTCGAAAGAGGGACAGTCCCTCCAAATCAGGGACACTTGGGAGGTATGCTGGAAGAGTTGGGAGGCCCCTCCAGTAAAAGATCCTTAAGAAGCCATAACCAGGAATGGAGCTCTGGATGATGTGCACTGCAATGAAGCATGGCTGCTGCATATGTGCATGTTTATTTCCTATCCCCCCTCCATTAGCAGGGGCATCCCAAGGCACGGGGGGCCTGGCACACAGGGTGGTGGGCAGTAAGGGTCAGCACTCTGCTCAGGAAAAATTGTAAGCTCCTTTTCTCAAGCTGTTTAAGGGGTAAAGGCAGAACTAAGTAAGTAATGTTGTGCCAGGGTGGGACCCCAAAAAAACAATTTCCCCCCTTTTGCGTGTAAGCCCAGCATTAAAGTGGACCAAAACCCACAGCAATTTGCCCGGCTACCTATAAGATCTATAAGCAGGGATTCGAGTCGAGGCTGCATCCCCTCTATCCCTCTAGAAGGGCACGTGCCTGCGCCAAGCATTTGTGAATGGCCGGCACGCTCCGCGTGGGTAGTGGGGGATGTGTCCTTCAGCGCACTCGGAGGGCTGATTGAGTCAGTTCATGTGCCGTAGGACACTAGATGAAGTGAGTTTGTTTCGGCGACCTGGGGGGTTTCACACAGCGGGGCACTCCTGATCGGGTAGTCAAAATCCTGGGTTTTGGTCCACTTTAAGGATAAACCTACCGTACCCCCTCCTGGCGCTCTGGGCCAATGGGGCACTAGGAACCTGCAACCATTTCTGGTTTCCCTATCAGATCAAGTAGTGAGAGAAAAAGGTAAGTATCTCCTTAATGCAGGGCACATAAGGGTCAGTTTATGGTCTCGGAGCACCCGAACACTCCCTGGCTGGGAACAGGGTCGGGCTTATTATTTCTGGGGCCCCATGCAAAGTTGTGTTTGGGGGCCCTAATCAAAGACAAATTTTGTATTACGAAATACAATATTAACGCATCTTGTCGAGGTTATAGCCACGGCCTGCTCATGTGCGGTGGGAGCGTGAGCAAACCCACACAGAGGAATCTTGGCATTGTCTGTCTATGGTATAGGGAATTGTCCGGTAAATTGGCCATATGGCAATCCAATTAATACTCCCAAACTAAGGATGCCCCACTGTGTGAAACCATCTGCACCCACTCACCTAACCACATTCCAATGACGTATGTGCAGGTCAAGGCATCGCTATACGGATCACCGGGGCAGCCATTTGTGACTGGCTGTCCCGGACATGCCTGGAGCTAGAGGTGGTCGCTCTGCAGTGGCCCTCTTTGCACCATTCGTCTCACTAGCTTCTGTGATGTCACAGCATCTGGGATAACTGAATGGAGCTGAGCACAGTGATGCACACTTTGTATTGTTTTAAACTACCCCCCCCCCCCTCAGTCTCCGCAGCCCGCCCGCCGAGTGGTGTGGGATCCATACATTCTCATGGTATGCGTGGTGGTTAATAATGCCACTGGCTGGCAACAGGACCAAGTGTGGTGATTTCCAGGGTTTTACCGGTCCGGCCAGCCCATAACCAGTCCAGGATTTTCCCTGTGAGAGCCCCCTCAATGTGCTCCCTGACTGGTCAACAAGTAGCTCCAAGGCTTACATTGTAACATTGCAGGGAATTTTAACGGAAGCGGTAGATATGGCATAAAGATTTTAGTCAGGGCAGATAATCTGGCAAGGAAGCCATGATGCTGAGGCTATTGCATTGAGGACAGAACATGGACTGGGATTTCTTGGCTCGCAGGTACAGTGGTGCCAATTCAGGAGGACCTAGGAGAGACATTGGAGGCAGGAATTAGATGGGGGGGGGGGCAAGAAGCAGCGGCCCAACTGGCCCCAAAGCAATGAGGTCCACCAGTGTGGTCCTATAGCCAGTCTACCCCTTGAGGCGAGAGAGGTACTTTATGCGCCTTTAGAGCTAGGCCCACTTTAAGAATCCAGGAACCACAGCCTTCTATAAAGCAAGGAAGACATTTTCAAAAGTTAGCTGCCAGATGTACTTTATAAGTGCTTTGGCTACCTGGCTAATGTGATAACGACTAGCTGATTGGTAAGCATGCAGAGGTAGTGTAAATTAGTCTATCCAAATATTCCAAGATCAGTTCCAACCTGACCAATAGTGGAATTCATGAGCAAGTAGAGGCCAACTGGAATGATTTGCTGCCCAGTTCCTCTGCTTAGGTTGACCATTAGCATCATCGAGGTGTTACATTCCGCCAATTCTCTGGCTAGAGAGCCTCACACAACCAGCAAATGGAGACTCAGGAGCTACTAATGATGGAGATTGACTTAGCGGTGATACTGAAGTGGAGGAACCAGGCTTTGCTGAAAGCATGCAAGTATTGCAACGGACATCTTAGCACTAGTTAGAAGCCATGACAAGTTTACAGGTCTGCTTTATATGGAATTTGAGCCTTTTCTTCCCCTTTACTACATGGTCTCCGTATGACATCAATATTCTGTATTGGTGCCAGAAAGAAATAAGACTTTAGGCTTTGATGCCTGCAATTGGTCACTAAATCATTAACCTGAGATCAAAGCTTGAGACTTCATCATGGTCATAAATTCAGTATGGATGGCCACTAGAAACAAGCTTTCAGTCTCTGATGCCTACTATCATGAACAACTGAGCTTGATGACATAAATGCTGTATTGGGACCTGGAAAATGAAAGTTTGGGTCTTGGTGGCATCATCATGGTCATATATCCTGTGTTACTGCCCACCACAAACAGGGCTTACGGTGGGAAAACCAAAGCTTGAGGTTTGGTGGCATCATGATGGCCACACATGCTATTTTAGGACCTGGAATATCAAAGTTTGGGTCTTGGTGGCATCATTATAGTCATACATTCTGTGTCAATGCCCGCCAGAAACAGGACTTAGGGTGGAAAAACCAAAGCTTGAGGTTTGGTGGCATCAAGATGGTCATACATGCTGTACTGGAACCTGGGATATCAAATTTTGGGTCTTGGTGGCATAATTATTGTCATACATTCTGTGTTGATGCTCACCAGAAACAAGGCTTACGGTGGGAAAACCAAAGCTCGAGGTTTGGTGGCATCATCATGGTCATACATGCTGTATTGGGACCTAGAAAATCAAAGTTTGGGTCTTGGTGGCATAATTATTGTCATACATTCTGTGTTGATGCTCATCAGAAACAAGGATTAAGGCCTGATGGTAATTTGATTACATATATGTGGTATTGGTGTCCAACCACAAAAGACATTGTTAACAACAGAGCTTAATATGTTTTGGTGCAGCCCTCACTCTTGGTTTCAGGGTCTGCATATTATTGATTACATCATTTGCAATAGGGTATAAGGACATAAATGCATGAGGCTTGGTTGCACCATTATGGTCATATTGAAAGTGCTGCATGGGCTCATACCAGAAGCGACACTTCAAGCCCCAATGCATGTCATGATGACATCATCAGTAAAAGAACTATATAAATACAGCATTTGTGTTCAACTAAATCAGGTCATAAATTATCAGTGATGACATCATGCTTTTTGGGTGCTCAACTGAGTCTAGTTTTAAGTCCTCACACATACCATTGATTACATCATCATCAACAGAGTTTAATTAAATAATTGCTATATTAGTGCTCTGCTGAACCAAGACTTCAGATATCCTAATGGATATAATTGATGACATCATCATTGATGCCCCTAATGCTTTATTGGCACTGGATGAGACCAAGACTTCTGTTAATTTTGCATAATCTCCACTGTATAAGATTATCTCAATGCTGTATCAGGACCAGAAAAACCAAATCTTGAATCTTGGTGGCATCATCATGATCATAAATTATGTTATTCGCCCCTGCAGAAACAAAGCTTCAGGTCCCAAAGCCTATTGTTGAGGATATTAGCAGTAAAAGAACTATATAAATCCGGCATTGCTGTTCAACTAAACCAGGTCCTAAATTCTATCACTGATGAAATGATGCTTATTTGGTGGCCAACTCAATCTAGTATTCAGGCCTTAAATCATATCTTACATAACATCATTATCAACTGAACTTGATGACCTAAATGCTATAATAGTGCCCTTCTAAACCAGGACTTTAGGTCCTGATCAATATCTTTGGATGACATCATCATTAATGACCCTAATGCTTTATTGGTATCAAGATCATTGGAACCAAGACTTCTGCTCATTGTGCCTAGTCTCCATTTTATCATCTTATCTCTGTGCTTCATTTTTCCATACATAATGGAGGCACATGTGTGATTGTCAAGTAGAGTAGGCCACACTAGTAGTGGTCAGTTCTTTAGCAATGAGCCTCCATGTTCATCTTGGATGCTCCATTTTGTAATTTAAAGGCGACCCACCCATTTGTCTAAAATGATCACGCCTAGCCCTTCTTATTGCTACTTGGATAGCTTTGGTGGGGAATCCATTTGGCCAAAAGTCATCTCTTTGGTCATCTATAGTATTTTCACAGTCCTATTGTCCTCTTGCAACTACTGCAGGTTCTGAACTATTTAGTGACCCTGGTGGAAATTGACGGGCATCAAGTAAGTCTTTATATTGCAGTTCAGGAGTGACCATCCGAACACAACTTTTACGAACGGATGGTTCAAGGTCCTTCCTTATTTCCCAACCTAAGATCTTCTCCTGTCCAAATTGGAAGGGCTTGATAGCCTTTTCTTTAATGTGCTCTGCTCCTACTGGCTGCAAATCCTCAAGACAGAGTTCGGCTAACTGTTGTCTTCTCTCTCGTAACCTCCTGACTTCATTATTCATCTTTTCTTTGCCAAACTGTTCCACCTTCTCCCAGAAGGTTTGGTTAAAGTGCGTGTAAAGGTACCAGTCTAGAGAATTCCACGCCCGGAGCTTTTCCACTTCCTCCGGTAGCAGTTGTTTTGAAGACTTACGACTATTAAGTTTAAAGGTGACCACGTCATCCAGCTCCCAGCAGAGCTCCTCTTTGAGGAGTATCATGGATTCGTCAAAGTATTCCGCAAGAAGAACTAACTTGAACTTGTCCTCTACAGCCCGTACTCCGGCTTTGGCAAAAAGCTCTGTAAATGGGGCGTTTGGATTAAAGCCCAAGTCAAACCATAAAAGGTTGCGAGCATAGTGATTGGATCGCTCTCGTGGCTTATAGTAATAAGATGGGTGCGAAATAAAGGCTTTGAAACTAGGTGACTTTTTAAAGGCTGAAGACACCGAGCGGTAGTAGGAGAACGAGGACTCAGCCATGGTCGCTGGATCGCGAAGGATGGTGAAGTAGAACGAGTCTGCCGGAACAACCTTACGTACCTGCAAATAAAGAAAACAGATTATAGGTTAACATATTACATTTTAAATGAGACATGAGAACACTTTAGGTTTGTTTGAGAATTCGGAGAAGATGTTGGAAGACTTTGAGTTTTGCTGTCTGTGGCACCAGGAAGGAAATCAAGGCTCGCTTTCTATTTGGTCACCAGTGAATAAAAGACATACATGCTACTTGGACAGAAAAGTGGTGACCAGTAGCACCTATGACTTTTCTATTGCCATTTTGTGGTCTCTTTGAACTTAATCCTTAATCTTACAGACCTCAGCTCAGTGCTGCCAGAGGAGTACGAGGATCTCCACGGACCCAACGTGGAGATTGCTTTCCTGTAGTCCCCGGTATCTTATCCTGCACTTTTGGGTTCCAGTTCACTGAGGTTATATGAAGCTCAGAGCCCAAAGAGAACATTAGGCATCTTGGTCTGGCGTCATATCACTGCATACACTAACTTTTAAGCTGGAACTTAGAAGTGAGGCACATGGCTACAGATACTATGGCTGTCAGAAAGCAATCTACTTTGGGATCGGGTGAGGGTAAGCATGGGTAAGCAGGGAAGCCTAGGTTCCTTCTGGCAGCTAAGAAGTGAGGTTTCTAGTTTAACTGGAAAATGTGGACCTTCTCTGTAATTTTTAACTTCATCTAACTCTTAAAAAGTTAACTCTCAGCCACAGTTCAGTTCTTAAAAGAAAGGGGGTTAGGGGTTTTTACACAGGACATGCCAAATCGGGTTGCTTAATGGGGTGTTTGTTTTTTTAAAGGAAAAGATGGATCCACATTCATAGACTTTGCCACCAGATCAGAGCCATATTAAGGCTGTCATGGTACACAGAAGTTGTTTTTAGGGTCTCCTTTACTATCACAATCTCCACCACCCAATATGGACAAGCACAATGTCGGGCCCTCTGGACACCAAAGGAGCAGCTAGTGCAATAGGTCACCTACTGCAGGCCCTTGTGACTAAGGGGTCCCCCTGTCCCCAGCAGCATTCTCACATATATGCTGTTTATTATACTGTGCTGTTTATTATTTAAAAAGTAATTGTTGGCGCAACAGTTAATTACCTCCCTACCTGCAGTACCATGTCTGAAGGAACAAGCAGCCCTGGCAACACCCGTTGCATTGTGAGAAACAGTGAGGTGGTGGACTGGGTCCAAAAAACAGCTCTGGATTTTACCAGGCCATGGCCTGCCAGCCATCCCTGCTGAGGCCCCCCTCACAACCATGATGCTTACCCAGATTTAATTAACCTTAATAAAACTCCATCAATGTTATCCCCCCCCCCCCCCCCCGAGGACAACAGGTCTGCTCTGCTAACAATTGTTCCTCTTTCCCACCCTGAATAGTTGGGAGCTATGCCTTAATCTGGCCCTGGTCTGGTGGGAAATTCTATGACTGTAGATCCACTCTTTAAAGCCATTCCTTTAAAGTGGACCAAAACCCACGGTGATCGGTCTGGGAATCTATAATATTCCCAAGCCGATGGATTCACTCCCCCCGGAGCATCCAGAATCGGGAAGCCCCGCTGTGTGAAACCCCCCCAGGTCGCCCCATACACTTACCTTCTTTTCCGTCCCAACGGCGCATGTGCTAGCCGCGGCCGCATCCCCGCTGTCCCTCTAGGGCACGTGCCCGTGCCAGGCATTTGTGAATGGCCAGTGCAGGCACGCTTCCTGTTAGAGGGAAGCGGGGGATGCAGTCGTCAGCGCGCTCAGAGACGCTTGCCGTAGACGAAGGCTTAGACGAAGGGAAGTCAGCGGATCCAAGTGAGCTGATTGGACGAGCGCTGCGCATGCGCCGTAGGACCGGGAAGAGGTACGTTTGTTTCGTCGACCTGGGGGGTTTCACACAGCGGGGCAAGGACCAAAACCTAGGATAGTCAAAATCCTGGGTTTTGGTCCACTTTAAGCAAATAACAACCACTCCTCTTAAACTACCCCACCCACCAAGCAACCCAATATGAGGATGTCTATCCATGTAAAACTTCATACAAATATTTACCAGTCCATGTTTGCAGTTCCACGTGTCACTGCTTCAACGGCTACCAACTGAAAGCAACATATACATACAGGGCCGGCAGAAAACAGTTCCCTGCATTGAGCTGCCAGCGGCTGTGCTTGGCGGCTTATGTGCAGTGACATCTCTGCACCCATCACTGTAGCATTGCTGGCGGCAGCCTTGCTGCTCTATACTCTCCATCCTGCCCTGTGGTGGCTTTGGCAGCAGGTTTGCAGGGCTTGCCCAGGTGCGCAGGGGGCCCCCACCGCCGCTGATAGCTTTGTTATTGGCCCTGCAACCCGCCTGGACCAGACCATAACCCAAATATTGGAGGAGCCCCCCTTTGCAGGAGAAGTGGTGGTTAGGCTGCTGCTTTTAAAGTGGACCAACACCCAGGATTTTGACTATCCTGGGTTTTGGTCCACTTCGGCGGGGCACCCCGATCGGGGGTGCCCCGCTGTGTGAAACCCCCCAGAAACCCCAAAAAACTCACCTCTCAACGCTCCCACGTGAGCGCCGCAGCCAATCCCCGCCAACGTCCAGGCGGGGATCAGGAACGTCCAGGCCGCTTCCGCCGCCGCCGCCGCCTCCCGCGCGTCACTCTCGGCGCGCGCGCGCCCCCCGCCGGCCATTCACAGAGGGCCGGCGCGGGCGCGCGCACGTCTGGAGGGGTGCGCGGGAGGCGGCGGCGGCGGAAGCAGCGGCGGATCAGGTAAGGTGTTTTTGGGGTTTCTGGGGGGTTTCACCCCGCGGGACATCCCGATCTCGGATGTCCCGCGGGGTGGGGGGTGATCGGCCCGGGAATCTTATAGATTTCCGGGCCGATCACCCCTGGGTGTTGGTCCACTTTAACACCCACATTCAATCCCTGCCCCCTTAGTCTCCCTCTCAGCCCCCTGTACCCAGCCCCACTGTACCCACAAGCCAAGGAACCCCAGCCCCCAATGCTATAGCCCCGGAAATCATAGTGGGTGGGGGCTCAGCAAGGATGTCTTGGCTCCTGATAAAATCCAGGGCTGATTTTTGGCCCCAGTCTGCCACTGTTGGCAAGGGCAAGACCTGCAACCTCCCTCTCTACTGCAGGCTTACACAGCATGGACCTTTTTCCACTCTAGGCCTAAAAGACAAGAGCTTGTATTTTTATACCTACAGAACATAGAAAAAAACCTAAAACATCCCTCTCTACGGTAGACTTACAGAACATGGGCAAGACTTTCAATCTTTCTCTCTACTGTCAGCCTAAAAACATGGGAGAGACCTAAAACCCCCTACTCTACTAGAGGCCTATGGGACATGAGCAAACCCTAAAACCACCCTCTCTGCTTAACCATAGAGGAGTCATAGCTCCTAACAGCCGAGAAACCAATAATATTATGTCACCTATGATTATGTCACCTATGAAACCGGTTGGTAACTATTTTCCTTTTGATATTCTCAGGTAACCATCCAGTGGAAATAGCGTGAAAAGAACGCCAAACCTGGCGTAGATGACATGTCCTTCACAAGTACAGGCACGTATAGGGAAGCCAAGACCAACTCTATATTTCTTAGGTGGTCAAGCTAGCAGAAGGAGAACGCCCTAACCCTCCACCCACATGCTTCCCACAGAGCCTGGTAAGTAGTATCTTGCCCAGCTCCCCCCCCAAATACATGACCACACATGTCCACACCAGCCAGAGAACTACAATAGATACTAGTCCTGGACATGATGACAGTAATTAGAGAGGATACCAGTAGAGATGGACAACACTCTACCCCAAACACCACTGACCTAACAATGTTCCTCTGGATTGGTAACTATTTCAGATCTTTCTTAGCTCACTAGACTTGACCCAGTGGCACGCCCTTACCTCCAGGAGATGGAAGCGCATATGGTGACACAGGATGTGTGTCACCATATGCACTTCCATAGGCTTACAGAACATGGGCAAGGCTTTCAATTTTTCTCTCTACTGTCATGGGAAAGACCTAAAACCCCTTCCTCTACTAGAGGCCTATGGGACACGAACAAACCCTAAAACCACCCTCTCTGCTTAACCATAGAAGAGTCATAGCTCCTAATAGTTGAGAAACCAATAAAATTATGTCACCTATGAAACCGGTTGGTAACTATTTTCCTTTTTATTTTCTCAGGTAACCATCCAGTGGCTGATTTTTGGCCCCAGTCTGCCACTGGTGGCAAGGGCAAGAGCTGCAACCTCCCTCTCTACTGCTGGCTTACAGAACATGGACCTATGGTCTTTTTCTACTCTAGGCCTAAAGGACAAGAGCAAGATCCCACCTTGCTTTTTTTATACCTTCCGAACATAGAAAAAAACTAAAACAGCCCTCTCTATGGTAGACTTACAAAACATGACAAGTCTTTCAATCTCTCTACTGTCAGCCTAAAAACATGGGAAAGACCTAAAACTCCTTACTCTACTAGAGGCCTATGGGACATAAGCAAACCCTAAAACCATCCTCTCTGCTTATCCATAGAGAGTCCTAACCAATAATATTATGTCAAAAAGATCTTTCTTAGCTCACTAGAATAGACCCAGTGGCACGCCCTTACCTCCGGGAGATGGAAGCGCATATGGTGACACAAGATGTCATACTCTGGCCTGTTTGATAAGTCAAAGCCTTTGACCCGACGAGAGTGGAAGAGGTTTGGATAGCTGAACTGATACTTGAATGGCAAAGCAAAGATCAGCCGGTGTTTGTCCCCGTATCGGTGCAGAAGGTTCAGTATGGTGCTGCCGGCCGTCTTGTGAGTCTTCAGGAACATAATGTGCCTCTTGGGCTGACAGGAGCGTGGCAGAGGAGACACCAGATGCAGGATGGCGTTTGGAGAAGACCTGACAACAAACAGAGACTCGTTTAATGTTTAACACCATTACTACCATATATTCATGAAGATAAAAGCAAGCTGAGGGTCACATGACCTTCCCTGCACACAAGACACCATCCACTAGTTTAACTAGTTGGCCACTCGCTGGGTTATGTTGGCAAGATGAATCAATTTATAACCCACAGGAGAGCTTCCCTTACTCATAGGAGATACTTAGCAAACCACAGGAGAGCTTCCCTTACTCATAGGAGATACTTACCAACCCACAGGAGAGTTTCCCTTACTCATTGGATATATTTACCAACCCACAGGAGAGCTTCCCTTATTCATAGGAGATATTTACCAACCCACAGGAGAACTTCCCTTACTCATGGGATATATTTACCAAGCCACAGGAAAGCTTCCCTTACTCATAGCAGATATTTACCAACCCACGGGAAACCTTCCCTTACTGATAGGAGATACTTATTAACTCACAGGATAGCTTCCCTTACTCATAGGAGATATTTACCAACCCACAGGAGAGCTTCCCTTACTCACGGGATATATTTACCAACCCACAGGAGAGCTTCCTTTACTCACGGGATATATTTACCAACTCACAGGAGAGCTTTCCTTACTCATACAAGATACTTACCAACCTACCGGAGAGCTTCCCTTACTCATAGGATATATTTACTAAATCACTGGAGAGCTTCCCTTTCTCATAGGAGATACTTACCAACCCACCGGAGAGCGTCCCTTACACATAGGAGATATTTACTAACTACAGGAGAGTTTCCCTTACTCATAGGAGATATTTACTAACTCACAGGAGAGTTTCCCTTACTCATAGGAGATATTTAATAACCCATAGGAGAGCTTCCTTTATCCATAGGATATATATTCCAACCCACCGGAGAGCTTCCCTTACTCATAGGAGATATTACCAACCCACCTTGACTATCCTGGTGAGCACACTGCTACAGGGAACCCGGGGATGCAGCCACCAGCGGACACAGCATTGCATGCCCCTGTGTAGATCAGGTCAGGTTACTGCCACCCTGGGTGGGGGGGGGATCACACAGCGGGGCATCCCATATAGCATGCCCTGGGGCCAGGCTAGTAGGGGGCTGAACTGCCTGGCCCAAAACCTTACTTGGTATTATTACTAGGGCATCATCACCATATACAGCAATCATGAAATTATGGATTATTTTATCATTCTTTTCTTTCTTTTGTGTAGAATTTAAAGATGAGCAACACCCCTCAAGTCTATAAGATTCTAAGAGGATTGTTATACCTCTTTATAGGGCATCTCAAATTGGGATACCCCCCCCCCCCCCCTCGGGTGAGAACTCCCGGGTCATCCAGAAACTCACATTTTTTCCCTCTCCAATGTCACATGCGCTAGCTGCGGCCGCATCTCCGCTATACCTCTAGCAGGGCACGTACCCGTGGCAGGCATTTGTGAATGGCAGACGCGGGCACGCTCCCTGTTAGAGGGTAGTGGGGGATGCAGCCACCAGCGCAATCACATCCACTTGCCTTAGGCGTAGGGGTGGGAGCGCATCCAAGCATGCTGATTGAACGAGACGCTAAGACGCTTTATATAAAATTATTCTAATATATATATATATATATATATATATATATTATATAAAATTATTATTCTTTATATAAAATTATCAAAGAAATTATTATTATATAAAATTAAGACGCTTTATAAAAGAGACATTTCCATCTGTCATAAATCGGTGGATTATGATCCGCCCCTCGTAGATGCAATCTCTTGTCACTTAGGCCCTTATTTAACAAGGGATAGCGCCAGGTAGCGAATGGTGAGCGAACGGTAATGACGGTCACCGCCACGAGAACGCCGGCTCCCCACCACAATCACACATTTATGAAGCCGATCCTGCTTAGCGACTGACAGAGCGCCATATAGCGAATCATTCATCATTATTCCAGCCTCACCCCTCAGCGCCAGCGAGCGACCTTGAACAGCGACAGGTATGACCTCTCGCTATCTGGCGCTCTCCAATGCATTTCAATGGAACAATCTTTAAATATTCTTAATTAATTGCTATTAATGTTTTTTTTTTTGTTTTTTTTTAAATGTCAAAAATTCAGTGACCACTTCTGCCATGTTAGGATTTTTTTTTAAGTAAAAAAAAAAAAAAAAATTGTGCAGAATTGATATTACAGGTCTGATATTAATGTATTCATATTACAAAATGTTTGGAAAAACATGTTTTTTTGTTTTTTTCAAAAAATATGGTTGTTTGGGGGTTAAAAAACTACTTTTAACACATCGCCGCCAGCGCTCTGGGGTTTAAACATGCATTTCACAGCGCGAGAATTTTTTGAGCGTGATTTGTTAATGAATATGGTGGGAGCCGTTCGCTATGGCCATTTGCTGTCGTGCGCTCCCATACAGCGCGGAACCTGTCAAACAGCGACTCCTCACCCTGTATTCAACATTACTGCACACCGACTGAGTCGCTATCAACTACCGGACAACGGCCAAGCACAGCGAATACTAGCGTGCGCTGTGAAAATAACGCTATTGTCGCTCATCTGTCGCTACCTGGAGCTATTAATGAATCGGCCTCTTAGAAACAGTAAGCCCTGTGAGAGATTTATTCTTAAAGTGGACCAAAACCCAGGATTTTGACTATCCTGGGTTTTGGTACTTTTTGGTCCTTGTGTGAAACCCCCCAGATTGCCGAAGGTAGCTCACCACTTCCTGCTCCTCATGCGCAGGCTCTCGTCCAATCAGCACGCTCGGATCCATTGGCGTCAAGTTGTCTAGGCCTTCTTCTAAGACCAGCTGCTCCAAGCCAAGCATCCCCCGCTTCCCTCTAACGTACCCGCACCGGCCATTCACCAAACCCTGGCGCGCACCCTGCTAGAGGGATAGCGGGGATGCGGCAGTGGCTCGTGCATGCGCCATTGGACTGCGAACCAAGTGTATGTGTATTGGGCAACCTGGGGGGTTTCACACAGCGGGGGATCCCGATTCTGGATGCCCCGGGGGGAGGGAATCAATCGGCCCAGGGATCTTATAGATTACCTGGCCAATCGCGGTGGGTTTTGGTTCACTTTAAAGGTTTTCAAAGTAATCCAGTCTAATGATCTATGTATACATACCTCCCATGTGTACCTGATTTGGAGGCACTGTCCCTCTTTTGAGTCCATGCCCCCCAGTTCTTCGTTGTTCTCATTTGTCCCTCTTTGAGGTGTAACATGCAGATCTGAGATCTGCATCAATAAATGATCTATTCGCCCATTTAAACCGGACCTTCACCATGATTTATTGAAAAGCCCAAACCCTTATAAAACGATTCCCCAGCATCTAAAATTAATATATTTTAAGTTTTTAGTCACTTATTATTCTTTCCCCCACTGGGCTGCAGCTCTGTTCAAGACTCTAGAATACGGGCGCCGCCATCTTGACTCAGAAGCATCACATACCGAGGAGAGGAGAGTGGGATAAAGTACAGGGGGCGGGTTATAGCTGTGCTTTGCTCAGACAGAGCAGAGCTGGGGTCAGGAAAAGGTCAGCAGTCCCAGAATGCAGAGCAGCACAGTCAGAAGACACTTCCTGTTTGCAGGCTGCCTGATGTTCCATGAGCCGCCATCTTGATGTTTAAAGGCTCATAACTTGCAGTAGATGCAGGTAGGATGATTTTTAATGTGACCAATCTGTATGTACAGGGTGTGGGAAACATATAAGATAGGCTGTTATTCAGGGTGAAGGTCCGGATTAATGTGAGCAATCTGTATGTACAGGGTGTGGGAAACATATAAGATAGGCTCTTATTCAGGGTGAAGGTCTGGATTAATGTGAGCAATCTGTATGTACAGGGTGTGGGGAACATATAAGATAGGCTCTTATTCAGGGTGAAGGTCCGGATTAATGTGAGCAATCTGTATGTACAGGGTGGGGGAAACATATAAGATAGGCTCTTATTCAGGGTGAAGGTCCGCTTTAAAGTGTTTCTGTTGTTGCAACTGTTACATTCTATCTCCTATCCATCCATCAATAAGGGGGCGTGGCCTAATTTTACAATTTTTCCCTCTTTCCCACCCTGAAAAGTCGGAATGTCTGTGTATATAATAAGTATATAAATAAGTCTAAATTAAATGTTTACAGAAACCTCTAAATGTACATGAAAGAAAAGGGGGTAATTAATGTCTGATTCCAATTGCGATCGGTGGGAATGCAGTTGGTGCCTGAAAGTCATGTGACCAAGCTGCAGCCAGTCAGTGAGTCAGCAGTACCAGCATGGGAATGGTTGTCCCTGGTGCTTCATGGTGGTGCTTTTCCCTGGAGGGTAAACAATCCTTTTTTTTTTTTTTTCCAAAGTCTCGGCCAGACATGTTTCCCAAACCTTCGCTCGCCCCCGGCCAGATGTGAAAGAACATTCCTCTGGGTCAGGCGGGTCACGGAGCCCCAGGGATGAGAACAGCCCAGTAATCGGAACGCACTCTGCTCGCTGTGCCGCGCTGTTTATGTAGCTGCCAAGGCATTAAATAACCAGAAATATCATCTAACTTAAAGTGGGCCGATTCATTAATAGCGCCAGGTAGCGACAGATGAGCGCCAGTAGCGTTATTTTCACAGCGCACGCTAGTATTCGCTGTGCTTGGCCGTTGTTCGGTTGTTGACAGCGACTCAGTCGGTGTGCGGTAATGTTGAATACGGGGTGAGGAGTCGCTATTTGACAGGTTCCGCGCTGTATGGGAGCGCATGACAGCGAATGGCCATAGCGAACGGCTCCCAGCATATTCATTAACAAATCACGCTCCAAAAATTCTCGCGCTGTGAAATGCATGTTTAAACCCCAGAGCGCTGGCGGCGATGGGTTAAAAGTAGTTTTTTAACCCCCAAACAACCATATTTTTGGAAAAAAAAAAACATGTTTTACAAACATTTTGTAATATGAATACATTAATATCAGACCTGTAATATCAATTCTGCACAAATTTATATATTTTTTTTTTTACCTTAAAAAAAAAAAAATAACATTGCAGAAGTGGTCACAGAATTTTTGACATTTAAAAAAAAAATAAAAAAAT
This sequence comes from Gastrophryne carolinensis, assembly GCA_027917425.1. Lineage (NCBI taxonomy): Eukaryota > Metazoa > Chordata > Amphibia > Anura > Microhylidae > Gastrophryne > Gastrophryne carolinensis. Next base: position 428,309,286 of record CM051238.1, read on the forward strand.
TAATAGCAATTAATTATGAATATTTAAAGATTGCTCCATTGAAATGCATTGGAGAGCGCCAGGTAGCGAGAGGTCATACCTGTCGCTGTTCAAGGTCGCTCGCTGGCGCTGTGGGGTGAGGCTGGAATAATGATGAATAATTCGCTATCTGGCGCTCTGTCAGTCGCTAAGCAGGATCAGCTTGATAAATGTGTGATTGCGGAGGGGAGCCGGCGTTCTCATGGCGGTGAGCGTCATTACCGTTCGCTCACCATTCGCTACCTGGCGCTATCCCTTGTTAAATAAGGCCCATAGTCGCAAGCCATGTTTAGGCTTAATAACCCTCACCCTGTGAAGCGGCATGGGAGCCGCGTGCGCGGGTGGCTAGCCTGTCACGACCTCTGTTGCTCTTATCCTATGGGCTGCCCTGAGACTTCTGTGGTTTAGATGGTATTTCGTTGAACTGCTGCTGGCACATGCACTTCATCTTGATATTTTGTCTTTATTCATTGATTTGTTTCTTATTGCAGCTAAGGCCCTTATTTATGAAGGAATAGCGACAGGTAGCGACTGGTGAGCGGCCGGTAATGACGGGCCCCGCCACGAGAACGCCGGCTCCCCACCACAATCACACATTTATCAAGCCAATCCTGCTTAGCGACTGAGATAGCGCCATATAGCCACTCATTCATCATTATTCCAGCCTCAGCCCACAGCGCCAGCGTCCGACCTTGAACAGCGACAGGTATGACCTCTCGCTACCTGGTGCTCTCCAATGCATTTCAATGGAACAATCTTTGAATATTCATAATTAATTGTTATTAATTTTTTTTTTTTTTTTTTAAATGTGAAAAATTCTGTGACCACTTCTGCCATGTTAGATAATTTTTTTAAGGGAAAAATTTGTGCAGAATTGATATTACAGGTCTGATATTATTTTATTAATATTACTAAATTATTTAAAAATAATTTTTTTTTTTTGGTTCCCAAAAATATGGTGGTTTGGGGGGGTTAAAAAACGACTTTTAACACATCGCCGCCAGCGCTCTGGGGTTTAAACATGCATTTCACAGCGCGAGAATTTTTTGAGCGTGATTTTTTGATGAATATGGTGGGAGCCGGTCGCTCTGACCAGTCGCTATCATGCGCTCCCATACATCGCGGAACCTGTCAAATAGCGACTCATAACCTTGTATTCAACATTACACCACACCGACTGAGTCGCTATCAACAACCGAACAACGGCCAAACACAGCGACTACTAGCGGGCGCTGTGAAAATACCGCTACAGTTGCTCAACTGTCGCTACCTGCCGCTATTAATGAATCGCCCTCTTATTCTGGTGGGTTTTCTGTGCAATATGGGTTATAGATGGTTTTGTCATTATTTTTTGCATGAATTGTGTTTTATCTTTATTGAATGGTATATATTGTGTGAATTAGATTAGATATTGGACACGGATGATTGTATTATTATTATTATTATTATTATAATCTTTTGTAGTGTGGTTTTTGCATTTATTATGTAGGATGTATTTAGCACATTTGCACTTTGTCAATAATAGTTTTGTGCCGGCACAAAATATTCAGGGTAGTGATACAATTCAGGGTTTACAGTTGCCCATAGTGGTCTTTTCATTGATATCCCTGTGTGGGCATCGTTTACATAAATATTTGGAGCATATATTGGGGTTAGTACAGCAATGTCTTGTGTTATATGTATTTTAAAGGTTTTATTTAATGTAACAATAAAGTTTATGTGATACTTTTTATGGTGTGTTTTGTGGCACATCCACTTCATTCTTTAGACTTAATAAACATGTGTCCACTAGTTGGATGTGTTGGGCTGTGTAAAATTTAAAGCTAATCCTTAGATGGCCGTCGGGCCGTGGGTTTTGGTCCACTTTAGCCTGCTAAGGATATGATACAAATGTCATATCCTTTAGATATCAGGGCCGTCGGGCCGTGGGTTTTGGTCCACTTTAAAGTGGAGCAAAGCCCACCCTGGAGTCTATGAGTTTATGAGGCTTACTCCCATCCCGAACTGGGATGCCCCGCTGTGTGAGACCCCTCAGGGAGCCTGATAATCTTGGCTTTCCTCCGAGCCCACGGCAAATTCACGGCCAGCACCGACATCCCCTGTCTCCCTTCTCAGTCGCTGCAACTGAATGGCTGTGCAGGGGCGCACACAGCTAAAGGGAGGTCAGTGGTGCCCGAGCCATGTGCAGATAGGATTCCATTCAACTACTCTAGCTGCACATTCATTTGCGCATCAGGAGAAGCTTATTGGACGAGTGGCTGCGTCTGTGCCATAGGCTCAAGGAGAGGTGAGTGAGCCGCGCGTCCTGCAGGGCATCCCAAACCGTGTTGCAACAGGGGAAAGGACCAACACCTGGGATAGTGAAAATCCACATTAAGTTCACTGAGCTCCTGTAAAGTCTTTGAGGCCGATTCATTAATAGCGGCAGGTAGCGACACTTAAGCAACTGTAGCAGTATTTTCACAGCGCCCGCTAGTAGTCGCTGTGCTTGGCCGTTGTTCGGTTGTTGACAGCGACTCAGTCGGTTTGCAGTAATGTTGAATATTGGGTGAGGAGTTGCTATTTGACAGGTTCCGCGCTGTATGGGAGCGCATGATAGCGACTGGCCATAGCAACCGGCTCCCACCATATTCATTAACAAATCACGCTCAAAAAATACTCGCGCTGTGAAATGCATGTTTAAACCCCAGAGCGCTGGCGGCGATGGGTTAAAAGTAGTTTTTTAACCCCCAAACAACCATATTTTTGGAAACCAAAAAAAGCAAGTTTTTAATAACATTTTGTAATATTAATACATTAATATCAGACCTGTAATATCAATTCTGCACAAAGTTGTTTTTTTTTCTTTTTACCTTAAAAAAAAATATCTAACATTGCAGAAGTGGTCACAGAATTTTTCACATTTAAAAAAAAAAAAAAAAAAAAAACATAAATATGAATTAATTATGAATATTTAAAGATTGCTCCATTGAAATGCATTGGAGAGCGCCAGGTAGCGAGAGGTCATACCTGTCGCTGTTCAAGGTCGGACGCTGGCGCTGTGGGCTGAGGCTGGAATAATGATGAATGAGTGGCTATCTGGCGCTATCTCAGTCGCTAAGCAGGATTGGCTTGATAAATGTGTGATTGTGGTGGGGAGCCGGCGTTCTCGTGGCGGGGCCCGTCATTACCGGTCGCTCACCAGGCGCTACCTGTCGCTATCCCTTGTTAAATAAGGGCCTTAGTCCTGAACCTCACCTTCTGCTACAGAGGCGGTTATGTGGAGAAGTTGGCCTGTTGCTGTCTCCCGAGCAGAGGGTTGGGTAAATTCCTGCCTTTTAAAAGAGGACCTATCTAAAGAAACCTGAGTATTCAAGGCATTAGGGTTGATTCAGAGCCCCTTTCTCATCATTTTTATGGAGGTCTTGCTACCAAACGAAAAATCATGCAAAAATGAAAACATTTCACACTAAAGTTCTCGCAGAAAAAAGGCTCTGCTGAATCAGACGAGGGGGAAAAAATTAACAAGAATGGAAATATTCACGCAAAAAAAAGGTGATAAAGAGGCTCTGAATCAACCCTATTGATCATAATTTTCTCTGGTAAGCTTACAACTGACCGGTGGATTGTGTGATCGCGCACGCAATTTGGGATATTTGGGCCCTTATTTAACAAGGGATAGCGCCAGGTAGCGAATGGTGAGCGAACGGTAATGACGGTCACCGCCACGAGAACGCCGGCTCCCCTCCGCAATCACACATTTATCAAGCCGATCCTGCTTAGCGACTGACAGAGCGCCAGATAGCGAATCATTCATCATTATTCCAGCCTCACCCCACAGCGCCAGCGAGCGACCTTGAACAGCGACAGGTATGACCTCTCGCTACCTGGCGCTCTCCAATGGATTTCAATGGAGCAATCTTTAAATATTCTTAATTAATTGCTATTAATGTTTTTTTTTTTTTTTTTTTTTTTTTTTTAAATGTGAAAAATTCTGTGACCACTTCTGCAATGTTAGATATTTTTTTTAAGGTAAAAGAAAAAAAAAATTTGTGCAGAATTGATATTACAGGTCTGATATTAATGTATTCATATTACAAAATGTTTTGAAAAACTTGTTTTTTTTTTTTCCAAGAATATGGTTGTTTGGGGGTTAAAAAACTACTTTTAACCCATCGCCGCCAGCGCTCTGGGGTTTAAACAAGCATTTCACAGCGCGAGAATTATTTGAGCGTGATTTGTTAATGAATATGCTGGGAGCCGTTCGCTATGGCCATTCGCTGTCATGCGCTCCCATACAGCGCGGAACCTGTCAAACAGCGACTCCTCACCCCGTATTCAACATTACTGCACACCGACTGAGTCGCTGTCAACAGCCGAACAACAGCCAAGCACAGCGAATACTAGCGGGCGCTGTGAAAATACTGCTACTGTCGCTCATCTGTCGCTACCTGGCGCTATTAATGAATCGGCCTCCCCGTTTTATTTCTCTGAGAACAGCTCTTCACCCGACGATCTCTTTCCACTTGAAGATATCTTTCTAGTGGTTGTGCATGTGCTTTGGGATGCTTTTGACCTATTAATCTTTGGACATTTATGGCCTATTGATTGATGAACTTTCTATATAAGAAATGTTTTTGCTCTGTGCCAAATATAAGACTATATTGGGATAGGAGTCTGGTACGTGTTAGCATCATCATCACCATTTAGTTGAAATATTAGAAGCGCGGTTTTAACAACCTGAATTTTTTAGAGGGTTGGGTAACATTGATTTAGAGGTTTCTTGAGGAAAGGGCACTTGTGACAAGGATCCTTTTCTCTAAGAACAGGAGGGTCCTGTTAAGCAGAAGAGGGTGTGAGAGGTGTGACGTCTGTCTTCCCAACACTTACTACATCCTAGAGGTTGTGCGTTTGGGTGTGGCGCTTTCTCATCTTGACGATGTTGATGACAGAGCTGACGCACCAGCTTCAGTGAAAGTGAAGAGGCATATTAGCTGGGCCTTAACATGTTTTCACTGGTGAAAAGCTGGATCTTCCACTTTTCCTGGGATGGGTTTGGATCTATGTCTTGGCCTAATGCTGGCACACACATTTATACTTGTATACATGATGCCTCAGCCTCAACTGCTTCTTCAGTTCCAACTTGTGAAAGAATGTGCACATTTGCGTGATTTTCCACCAGCTTGTCGCTTAGCGTTGACATTCGGAACTGGCAGTTTTGAAAGTCCTAGATCAGGTGGTGCTAGTACCACTGGTGGTACTCAAAAGTCTTTGAGGTGGTACTCGGAGAGGTTGCACTGCCATCTATGCTTTTACTCAGGCCTAATGTTGGGTAAACCACTAGAGGTTCGGGTTTGGCAACCCAGTCCCCATTAAAATCAATGGGGACCCAAACTTTGGGAGGCAATTCTGCCTCTGGGGGGCCCACCTGTCAAGGGGTCTCCAGAGGCAGAAACATAAATAGGACTGTAAAATTGCAGTAGGGGGCTTTAAACTAAGCCCCACAATCCCGTTGGTGGTCGTCTTTCCTTCCGCTGTCAACTTGGCTACGACAGTGCTTCAAGTGGACCAACACCCAGGATTTTGACTATCCTGGGTTTTGGTCCACTTCAGGGGGGCACCCCGATTAGTGTAAAACCCCCCAGAAACCCCCAAACTCACCTCACCACACTCCCACGGACAAGCGGCGGACAAGGCAGCGCGTCCTCCGCCGCCTCCCGCGCGCCCCTCTGACAGTGCGCGCGCCCGCGCCGGCCATTCACAAACGGCCGCTGCCGCCGCCGATCAGGTGAGTTCTTTTGGGGTTTTGGGGGGGGTCCCTCACCGCGGGACATCCCGATCTCGGATGTCCCGCGGTGAGGGGGGTGATCGGCCCGGGAATCTTATAGATTCCCGGGCCGATCACCCATGGGTGACGGTCCACTTTCAGAAAGGTGGCCACCACTCCCATGAGTGAGGACACTGGTGGAAGCAGCGGCCATCTTTCTGAAGCCCCGGATGTAGCCTATTTGACAGCGGAAAGAATGCCAACCTCCAGCAGGACCGTGTCTCAGATAAGTTGTACAGCAGCTTCCTGCTGTTGCACACTTTAGGTGAAGCTGGTTGATGGGCTGTTCAGCACCAGCTTTTCTGGGTTTGGGCCCAATGCTGAACTCGAGCATGGACTTCTGACTGAAGTTCGGGTTTGGGAACCCGGATGCGCAAATTTCGGTATGAACTCGGTTCGCCCAACACTACTCAGGCCTGATTTGCTCATTAAGCACAAAACTGCTCCAAATGGTGATGCAAACTATTTATGTGGCTATTTATATACACAGCACTTTAAATTGTGGTGCTTGACATATTTAGAAAATGGAAAGTGGTACTTGATGATAAAAAGTTGGAAACCCCTGACCTAGATGATTTGGAGCAGTGTTCCCCAACCCTCACCTCATGATCCACCAAACAGGTCATGTTTGTAGATCTGCACACAGACACTGGTGACCCTGAACTACTGGTGGCTCTCAGGGACAGTGTTGGGGAACAATGATATGGAGGATCTGTCAGATTTTTGGAGGAGATGTCTGTCAGATGTGGTGTGAGATGTGGAGTTGTGCTTTATCTTTGGCACTATATTTTCCCATTACTGGCTTAAAGTTTAAAAATGTCAGCAACTGCCATGGAGGGCTCGGGAATTTAGGAAAGTGAAATACCTGACAGACAATCACTGATAGCGTTGGAGAGTGGCAGATAGATGGTCAACAAATAGTTATTTGTTGATGCCCCCCAGGGCGCCCGACACTTGAGCAAATCCGAGCACGCCGAATGGATGAGAGGGCTGCGAATTCGTCGTGTGACCGGGAAGAAGTGAGTTTGTTTGGGCGACCTGGGGGGTTTCACACAGCAGGGGAGAAGGACCAAAACCCAGAATAGTCAAAATCCTGAATAGTCAAATTCTCCAGAAGGACATGTCAGTTCTCCGATGCTGCAGAGGAGATGGGGGATCTCTCCGCACCGAAGGCTCATTACAATTCTGATGAGCCAACAGAGCTGTTTGTATGACTGGCCCCATGGCACAGGTTCCCCCATATCCATCGCTGCGTGTAAATCTCCTATAATATTCCTGAAACGGAAAGTTTCCATGAATGGATGAGAGGGCTGCGAATTAGTCGTATGACCAGGAAGAAGTGAATTTGTTTGGGTGACCTGGTGGGTTTCACAAAGCAGGGGAGAAGGACCAAAACCCAGAATAGTCAAAATCATAGATTTTGGTCCACTTTAAAAGTAGTATGACACATTCAAAAGACTGACGCCCGATAGACAAGCCTGTCTTATAAAAAGAAGTGACCAGGAACGAAGACCTGTGCTGTACTCTGCTGATATGTATGTATAGATTTTCCATTGAAGAGTTCAGCAATTTCCCCCTTAAAGAAGACCAAAACCTACGCCCCATCAGCCCTGAAATCTATAATATTCCTGGGCTGCAGGATTCCCTCGAGATCGGGATGCCCTGCTGTGTGAATTCCACCAGGGAGACCGGAAACTCACCTTCTTTCACGGTCCAACGCGTAAGCATAAGCAGCAGCCGCACCCCCACTATACCATTAGCAGGGCGCATGCCCATGCCAGGCATTTGTGAATGGCTGGACCGGGCGCTGCCCTCGGGGGCATCCAGAATCGGGATGCCCCGCTGTGTGAAGCCCCCAAGGCGGCCCGGAAACTCACCTTCTTTCCTGATCCAACGCGGTATGCGTGAGCAGCGTCCGCATTCCCACTGTCCCTTTAGCAGGTCGCCTGCCCGTGCCAGGCATTCGTGAATGGCCGGTGCGGGAACGCTCCCTGTTAGAGGGTAGCGTGGGATGCGCCGCCAGAACGCTCAGATCCACTTGCATTAGACGAAGGTGCTTTAGCGGATCCGAGCGTGCTGATTGGACGAGCAGTGCAGGACCGGGAAGAAGTGAGTTTATTCGGGCGATTTGGGGGGTTTCACACAGCAGGGGGCAAGGACTAAAACCCAGAATAGTCAAAATCATAGATTTTGGTCCACTTTAAAAGTAGTATGACACATTCAAAAGACTGACGCCCGATAGACAAGCCTGTCTTATAAAAAGAAGTGACCAGGATCGAAGACCTGTGCTGTACTCTGCTGATATGTATGTATAGATTTTCCATTGAAGAGTTCAGCAATTTCCCCCTTAAAGAAGACCAAAACCTACGCCTCATCAGCCCTGAAATCTATAATATTCCTGGGCTGCAGGATTCCCTCGAGATCGGGATGCCCCGCTGTGTGAAGTCCCCCAGGGAGACCGGAAACTCACCTTCTTTCACGGTCCAACGCGTAAGCATAAGCAGCAGCCGCACCCCCACTATACCATTAGCAGGGCGCATGCCCATGCCAGGCATTTGTGAGTGGCCGGACCGAGCGCTGCCCTCGGGGGCATCCAGAATCGGGATGCCCCGCTGTGTGAAGCCCCCAAGGTGGCCCGGAAACTCACCTTCTTTCCTGGTCCAATGCGTATTCATAAGCAGCAGCCGCATCCCCACTGTCCCATTAGCAGGGCGCCTGCCCGTGCCAGGCATTTGTGAATCCAGGATCGGGATGCCCCGCTGTGTGAAGCCCCCAAGGTGGCCCGGAAACTCACCTTCTTTCCTGGTCCAACGCGGTATGCGTGAGCAGCGTCCGCATTCCCACTGTCCCTTTAGCAGGTCGCCTGCCCGTGCCAGGCATTCGTGAATGGCCGGTGCGGGAACGCTCCCTGTTAGAGGGTAGCGTGGGATGCGCCCGCCAGAACGCTCAGATCCGCTTGCATTAGACAAGATCCTGGATGAAGGGGCTTGAGCTGATCCGAGCGCGCTGATTGGACGAGCGGGAAGAAGTGAGTTTATTCGGGCGATTTGGGGGGTTTCACACAGCAGGGGGCAAGGACCAAAAGCCAGAATAGTCAAAATCATAGATTTTGGTCCACTTTAAAAGTAGTATGACACATTCAAAAGACTGATGCCCGATAGACAAGCCTTATAAAAAAAAAAGTGACCAGGAACGGAGACCTGTGCTGTACTCCCTACCTGCTCCTCGATCCAGCGGCGCATGCGCGAGCCGCCGCCGCCGCTCGCGCATCCCTCTACCAGGGCGCACCCGTGCTGGCCGTTTGTGAATGGCTGGTGCGGGCGCGCTCCCTGTATAAGAATAGAATTTGCTCCACTTTAGAAGTGGTAGGCACATTCAAAAGACATACTTTGTTTTTTTTTCTTCTAGTGAGGGAAAAAATAAGCTTTTTTCGCACACTGGGTGTATAACACTTATTATCCAGTCTATTCCTTTATAAAGATTTTTGATATTAGAGCCTATTAGGCACAGATTGGAGGAGTTTTTCCCTGCCTCCTGCTTGCGCACTTGAGAAAAAATCTTCCAGTGAACGCGGCGATTCTCCAGAAGGACATGTCAGTTCTCCGATGCTGCAGAGGAGATGGGGGATCTCTCCGCACCGAAAGCTCATTACGATTCTGATGAGCCAACAGAGCTGTTTGTATGACTGGCCCCGTGGCACAGGTTCCCCCATATCCATCGCTGCGTGTAAATCTCCTATAATATTCCTGAAACGCAAAGGATTAGGAGCTCACTCACCTTTTTGGGAAGTGGATGCCCAGGAGCTGGATGGTCAACGCGATGGCCATGAGCACAACTATTCCAAAGCCCACCACATGGATCCTGCAGATCTGCCCCGGCCTCATTCTCCTGCAGAGAGAGCATAAGCAGTCGTGAGATGAGAAGCCGCACAAGGCTCACGTTCCAGGGGAAGAAGGGGGGGGGGGAGGCTCTAATTACTGGCCGCTCCATTCGCGCTCATGCAGATGTGATTTAATCCCCCCCCCCTCAGATTATACCCCAGGGGGGGCGACTGAGGCTGTGATGTCATAGGTCAGCCCGTCCACAGCTGTGTCCTGGTCGTGACATATAGGAATATGTCAGTTAGCAGCCTGGAGGTGCACCACTGGGAGCTGCATTGAGCCTCCTTGATGGATGGCTGCTGATTAAATCAATTACAGGATAATCCCACAGACGCTGTATTGTTCTCACTGAAGAGATATCGTACGGAACGCTCGGCCACTTCATTCGGACAATCTCGCCCCCTCCCTTAATTCCTGACTGACTCATTCCTATTTACTAAATTGGGATACGTTTTAATCTAAACTTGCTTTAGATACAAACAGGCTGATTCATTACTAGCGCCAACAATCGGCAGATGAGCGTCTGTACAGAGCGACCGCTAGTATATGTTGTGATCGGCTATCGGGCGCTGTAGCAGAGTGCCTCAGTCGCTGTAGCAACCTAGCCGGAATTGATGAATGAGATGTATGTTGGGCGTTCTAACACCAGTACAGTGTACTGGTAGCCAGTAGGGATGAGCGAACCGGTTCGGACGAACCGGAATTCGCTCAGAATTTCAGGGAAAATTCGATTCGGCACAAACCCGAATTTTTTTTTTGGTTCGTGCCGCTCGAATTTTCCCTGAAATAAAAAAAAAAATGCCGGCATGGTGGGAGCGGGCAGGCCGGCTACGCCTGTCAGCGGGCCGCCGGCGGCCCGCTGACAGCGTAGCCGGCCTGCCCGCTCCCACCATGCCGGCATTTTTTTAAAAAGCAAACACCTGCATGGTCGGAGCGTGGAGGCCGGCGCCCTCTGATGACGCGCCCTCTGATGACAGCTGAGAGCGGCGCCGGCCTCCACGCTCCCACCATGCCGGCATTTTTTTTTTCAGATGAGCGATTCGTGAAAGTTCGATTCGGGCGAACCCGAATTTCTTGGGGAAATTCGGCGAATCGCCCGAATCGAACTTTCAAGAAGTTCGCTCATCTCTAGTAGCCAGCTCATTGCGACCGACTCTCAGCGGCTCACACCATATTCAACAAAATAAAAAACACCACACACACGCGCAGCGTCGGCACTCTGGATCTGGGCGCTGTAGAATAGAGCGCCAGACGCTGTGTGATTAAAGAAAAGAAAGAAATGGCAGAATAGAATTAATGACAGAATAAAGAATTGCAGGAAAGAAGAAAGAAAGAAAAGGGATGGCAGAACAAACAGATGAAAGGAACAAGGAATAGTTGGAAAGAAAGAAAGAAAAAGAAAGAAAGAAAGAAAAAAAATAAAGAAATACTAGAAGGAATAAAACTAAAAAATAGAAAGACTGACAAAAATAATAGTAGGAAAGAAAAAAGAAAGAATAGATGAAATAAAAAAACAGTGAATAGATGAAAATAAAAAGAAGAATAGCAGGACTGACAGAAAGAAAGGCTCCCAATGGTCAATCTGCCCCGGCTCACAGTCCTTAGTCTGGGTTACTGCATGGCTCTGCATCCTGGATAGGGGCTGCCCAGGGTAGAGGGAATGAGGTGGGCGCTCCTTAGGGGCAGGGGCCCAGATAACTGCCCCCTTAGGCCCAGTGATGATGCCTGCCCTAAGTAAGTGGGCCAAAGACTTATAGAAGCAGGTCCACAAAAACAAACACCTTTTCAAAGATATGACAGGAAAGAAAAAGTACCAGTGACCAGAGAGGATGGATACAGAAAGCCACAAGTGAGCCTGCGGGAGATGCTGCATTCATGAGAGTTACATAGATACATAGGCCCTTATTTAAGAAGGGATAGCGTCAGGTAGCGGCTGGTTAATGTGAGGTAGCGACAGGTAGCGACTGGTGAATGCCGGACACGGCGCGCAATTACACATTTATCAAGCAGAATCTGTTTAGCGACTGGGATAACGCCATGTAGCGTCTGATTCATCATTTTCACAGCCTCAGCGAACAGCGCCGGCGTTCAGCCTTGCACAGCGCCAGGTATGACCTCTCGCTACCTGTCGCTCTCCCATACATTTCAATGGACGATCCTTTTCTTCTCTTTAAATGGGTTTTTTTTTTTCAAAAAAATCACAAATAATTCTGTGATCTCTTCCGGCATTGAAATAGCAGTATTTTCATATTTTTTTAATTTTTTAAAATATTTCCTCAGAAATGACATTACAGGTCTGCCATTAAAATGTTCATGTTACAATGTTGTTACAATGTAATTCCATTTGTTTTCGCTTTGTTACTAGTGGATAGATGCTGAAAAACAGACTTTAAACACACCGCCTCCTGCGCTCTGGGCTTCAAACAAGCATTTTTCAGCGCCAGAGATTTGTGAGGCTGTTTTTTTCCTGAATATGGTGTGAGTCGGTCGCTATGAGCAGTCGCTAACATGCGCTCCCATACGGCGCTGTACTGGTCAAATAGCGACTCCTCACAATGTATTCATCATTACTGAACAGCAACTGAGTCGCTATAAAGTAGCGACTCACGGCCGATCACAGCGACTACTAGCGGGCGCTCTGAAAATGCCGCTACAGACGCTCATCTGTCACTACCTGGCGTTAGTGATGAATCAGCCTCATAGTTAGCACTGTTGCTAAAAGACATACAATATGTCCATCAAGTTCAACTAAAGGTCAGGGTTGGAGAAAGTTATATTATTTACTGATACAAGCTAATAGTTAGTAGTAACTGTCAATGTTATTTTCTTAGAAAAGCATCTAATCCTTTTATGAAGCTGCCAGCTATTGATGCTGTAACAAGCTTCTGTGGGCGCACCAGTGCCTTGTAAAGAGGCAAAATCACATCCCTATCCCTTGATTCCAGGCCTCTATTAATACATGGTAATATCTTGGTGGCCTTGGCATTGCATGCTGTTATTTAGCCTGTGATCTACCAGTGCCCCCAAATTCTTCTTAAAGTGGACCAACACCCAGGGGGGATCGGCCCGGGAGTATATAAGATTCCCGGGCCGATCAGATCCCTCCCCGTGGGGCATCCGAAATCGGGATGTCCCACGGGGTGAAACCCCCCAGGAAGCCCACAATCCTACCTTTTCCACGTTCCAGCGGTGCATGCGTGTCCGCCGCGGCCGCCTCCCGCGCGTCCCTCTAGCAGGGCGCGCTCCCGCGTCGGCCATTTGTGAATGGTCGGCGCGGGTGCGCTCCCTGTAAGAGGGACGCTCGGGAGGCGGCGGCGGATGCGCTCCGCTTGTCCGGCGCTGCCTCTCGCTTGTCCGGCGGTGGGGATTGGCTGCAGCGGTCACGTGGGAGCGGGGTGAGGTGAGTTTTCGGAGCTTTCTGGGGGGTTTCACACAGCGGGGCACCCCTGATCGGGGTGCCCCACCGAAGTGGACCAAAACCCATCATAGTCAAAATCCTGGGTGTTGGTCCACTTTAATAAGTGATTCTCCCAGTTTTACTCCCCTGAGGATATATGTGGCCTTCAGGTTGTTAGACCCCAAGTGCATGACTTTACATTTCTCCAAACTGAACTTCATTTGCCAAGTGGAGCCCAGACACTCAAAATGTCCAAGTCAGCCTGAAGCTTGTGAATATCTACAATAGACGGCGCTGTGCTACATATCTTGGTGCCATCCGCAAACTCAAGGGCCGTTTCAACACTGTGAGAATTTTAATTTTTGCACTGTTTTATTACGAGTGTGTATGTTTGCACACTATATTTCAGTTTTGCAATTCAGCACCATTCTTTCCTGCATTTTTTATTTTTTGCAAATCTAGTGGCAACACGCATATGCAGTGGCAGACAGGGACCAAAAATCAGCCCTGGATTTTACCAGCCCCTGCCCAGCCTGAGGCATCCTTGCTATGCCCCCCCCACACCATGATGCCGGGGCTATAGCATTGGACAGGGCTGTCGTCAGGTCCCCTGGCATCTTCAGGGGCCCACTCAGGCTCACACTTGCCCATGGTATTATTTAACAGTGGACCCGAACCACCGAATGCCGGGTGCTGTGTGCAGACCTGCTCATGACTGGCCTCACCAACAATGGAGAAGGTGGCATGAAATGGAGGGCAATTGATGGAAGCGTGGAAGATGTTGAGGAACGAGGTGACATCTGACAAGGACTGGAGGACGATCAGCCGCAGGAGATGACCCATTTGTGGCAACTGAGCTGAAAGGTGACATCATGTGACTCACTACTTTGGGGCCTACTAAGACTCTCTTTCCCAAGGGCCCCCACAAACCTAGAGTCGGCCCTGGCATTGGGGGCTGGGGCTCCTTGGATTGTGGGTGCAGTGGGGCTGGGTACAGGGGGCTGAGGTGGAGACTAAGGGGGCAGGGATTAAATGTGGGTGTTAAAAGCAGCAGCCCAAATGGCACCAAAGCAGTGGGCATTGGGCATTGTCCTGGGTCTCCCTATGGCCAGTCTGCCCCTGTGCGTATGCATATCAGCAAATATATTTACATGCAAACGCATGTTCGCATAATTCAGCAGAGTAACCTGACCTTTCCCATGCTATAAAAAGGCGCCAAGGCATGCGGAAATTGCTCTCCAACATTTACCTCGTGAATGTGGCCGCTTCTCATGCGAAAATAGACTTTTCCGCATGTTTCTTGTGCTATCACTCTCAAATTAACAGGTAATTGGCTACAGAGCAAAAAACCTTCAAAATGACAACTAATGTACTAAAGGTTAGGCAAGCAAGGACACTACTTACCCAAACACATGTTTACATTCAAACGTACATCTGCAGCCACCTTTTATTTTGTGTGTGTATATAGTTATATTTATTCTGATATTTTTTTTATATTGTACATAAAGGAGTCTATTCAGCACCAGAAGAAAAAGTGCACTACTTTTTTAGGAGAGAAAACTGTCATTCACTTAAATGTGAATGACAGTTTTCTCTCCTGAAAAAAAAACACACTTTTCACCTGGTGCAGAATCAACCCTATTTCCAGGGAAGTGTAGAGGGTGGGCATAGGTTAGCCGGGCACATTCCAGGGGGAATGTTGGATAAGTTGAGGGGGACTCCTGGGTGACTACAGGAGGAACACAGGGGTGAGTATTTATAAATGTAACGCACAATAGAATTTTAGTAAATTATATTATAGAAAAATGATAAAAGAAATAACAATTTAAAGTGGACCAAAACCCAGGATTTTGGCTATCCTGGGTTTTGGTCCTTGCCCCGATCGGGCGAGCCTCGCTGTGTGAAACCCCCAAGGTGGCCCGATCTCACCGGGACAGGTGGATCTCCTTTTTTTCCACGAAGAACGCTTCTGGATCGAGGCCAAGGTTGACCAGCTAAAGGACAGGACTGAGTTAGGGCTGTTAGTAGGTGGACCAGGCACTGCTTCGCAATAAGCATTTTATTGTTGGAGACATGTCCACGTCCAGCTGAGGAGGGAAGGTGTCTAGACACAAACAACTCAACTCCAAACATGATCTCTAACTAGGTTCAAGAGCCCTTCTTTGCCATAAGTACTTTCTTGTTGAAGAATAGATGTTCAGCTGAGAAAAGAAGGTTTCTAACCAGGAACGACTCTACCCTAGACATGATCCCTGGTTGGGTTTAAGAGCCCTGCTTTGCAAAGAGTACTTTTTTGGTCTACATGTCCAAGTCCAGCTGAGGAAAAAAGGTATCTAGCTATTATTACTTGACTGGGTTGAAGATCTCACCGGGACAGGTGTATCTCCTTTTTTCCACGAAGAATGCTTCTGGATCGAGGCCAAGGTTGACCAGCTAAAGGACAGGACTGAGTTAGGGCTGTTAGTAGGTGGACCAGGCACTGCTTCGCAATAAGCATTTTATTGTTGGAGACATGTCCACGTCCAGCTGAGGAGGGAAGGTGTCTAGACACAAACAACTCAACTCCAAACATGATCTCTAACTAGGTTCAAGAGCCCTACTTTGCCATAAGTACTTTCTTGTTGAAGAATAGATGTTCAGCTGAGAAAAGAAGGTTTCTAACCAGGAACGACTCTACCTCAGTCATGATCCCAGGTTGGGTTTAAGAGCCCTGCTTTGCAAAGAGTACTTTTTTGGTGAAGTCTACATGTCCAAGTCCAGCTGAGGGAAAAAGGTATCTAGCTATTATTACCTGACTGGGTTAAAGAGCTGGTCAATCGTCTGGTGTGTCGTTTTTCAACCTGCGATACATGTACCTCAGAGGGTACTCGCGGGGGGGGGGGGGGGGGGTTTAGAGGAACAACAACAAGGGGTGTCTGACTTTTCTGGTATATTAGTTTAGTGGCTAAGCTCAAGGCTGGATTCAGTGTGGTGGCACAAAATCTGGTGGAGGCCCCAGATACAGTATTTTTTTTTTTCATTTAAAATAATAGTCCAGCCAAGTAACTGATTGGTGGTTGTCTAGCACCCGCCTACTGGAACGTCAGATCGAGTCCCGTGTGCCCCCCTTGTGCGGGTGCGTGCTGCTCGGGAACTCCTGCTTTGCCATTCTGGGTGGGGGGTAGTGTAGTCGCCCGGCTGGTCCAGCAGAAAACAGTTCCCTGCATTGAGCTGCCAGCGGCTGTGCTTGGAGGCTTATGTACAGTGACAGCTCTGCACCCATCACTGTAGCGTTGCTGACGGCGGCTTTGTTGCTCTAGACTCTCTGTCCTGCCCTGTGGTGGCTTTGGCTGCAGGTTTGCAAAAGCAAAAAAAGGCTTGGCCAGGCACGCCTCCACTGATAGCTTTGTCGCCAGCCCTGAACGCTTATCAGATCAAAGACTGAAAAGCCTCCTGGACCAGGCCATAACTCAAAGTTTGGTGGAGGCCCCCTGTGCAGGGCAAGTAGTGTAGGTCTCGGGGCATTTGCCCTTTGCCCTCATAATCTGGCTCTGTCCCTACTTGCTTTAAAAGTGCTACAAGACCGATGGACTTTTTATTTTGGAACTATTTATAATTGATCACCCCACAGGGGGTACTTGGTTGGAACCTTTTGATGCTAGGCGATACTTGGCTTAAAAAAGGTGAAGAACCCCTGGTCTAGTGCAGCATCGTTGGTAATTTGTGTAAATAGACCTTATCCTTAATGAATACCAACCACTGACTACCAGGTCTTCCAAGTAGAACTGAGCATTTTCAGCTCTTTCTTCAGCGACTTAGCCCTTTGCTTTGGTTGTGTCAGGTCCCGGAGACACCCACCTTCCAATAAACCAGCAACCCCCAATCTCCGCTGCTTTCTTCACCTATAGTAAGCCCCCGTTTGCCGGGACGCTAGACACGCCTCACCGGACACGGTTGCCCCCAGGTCTTATTAGCACAAAGGATGCTGATTTATGCAGGGGAAGGCAGATGAATCCTGGGACTAGACTGAGTAGCGAAAAACGGACAAGGGTCATACACGGGTGGTCAATCCGAGGAGGCACGGTACAGAAGGGTTAGACAGAAGAATGGTCAGGGGCAAGCCAAGGGTCACAACGGGAGGTCAGAAGTTCGCGGTACAAAGGAGCAGGCAGAATCGTAGTCGAAGGGCAAGCAAGGTCGGTCCAGGCGACAATCAGGGATGGTCAGAACAAGGCAAAAATCACAAGGAGAAGAGCTATCCAAATCACACCCAGTAGCACGCTATAACGGGCGATGAACAACTGCAGGGTGAAAACCTATATAGGAAGGGGACAGACTGGATTGGTTGAGGGGAAAGGTGTGTGTATTGGAGCATTTGGGGAACTCTGGGCTGATTGCCCCATTCAAACTTGGGAGGCAGAATATTAAGCTGACACAAGGGCTCATTGGCCCAACACTAATTACCTCCGGCGGGCGCGCTGTGTGCAGCGCCGCCGGAGGGTATATGTTAGTGACAGGCGCGCGCGCGCGCTCGTACGGGGGCACGCGCAGGGAGCGCGCCGCACAGAGAGCGGCGCGCCCGCTCCTGACGCGGCTAGGACGGAAGCCGCCCGAGCGGCTGCTCGTGACAGCCGAGCGGCGGGCGGGCAGGAGCGACGCCGGCCCGCCGCCGGCTGCGACAGAGACGGACCGGAGACAGCGGGGGAACGTGGATCAGGTGAGGAGATCGTGACACTACCCCCCCCTTCACGAGGGGCCTCAGGACCCTTACCAGGCTTATCCGGGTTCTCACGATGAAACCTATTGATAAGGGTTTTAGCATGGACATCCTTGGCTGGTACCCAACACCTTTCCTCAGGACCAAAACCCTTCCAATCAATTAAATACTGTAGAGAGTTATGCAACACCCGGGCGTCGAGTATCCTATTAATCTCATATTCAGGCTCATCTTCCACTATGACCGGAGGAGGAGACGACACCTGAATATTCTTGGCAGACTTTAACAAAGAGACATGAAAGGACGATGGAATTTTCATGGATGAAGGTAACTGGACCTTAAAGGTAACGTCGCTTAGTTTATCTATGATAGGAAACGGACCGATAAATTTAGGCCCTAGCTTAGACGAGGGTTGCCGAAGGGCAATATTTTTAGTAGAGACCCAGACCCAATCACCCACCTGAAATGGTGGTTCAAGTGACCTATGTCGGTCCGCAAAGCTTTTATAAGTTCCAGAGGCTTTCCTTAAGTTAGTCTGTATTTCAGACCATACTTTAGTCCTTTCTCGTAGCCATTCCTCCAAGGCCGGCAAGTTGGAGGAAGGACCAGAAAAAGATGATGCCTTTGGGTTTCTCCCGTAATTACAAAAAAAAGGCGAAAACCTAGTAGATTCACTCGGCGCATTGTTAAAGGCGAATTCTGCAAATTCGATGAATTCCGCCCATTGTTCTTGGCGATCGGAGACGAAACAGCGTAGATATTGTTCTAAACATTGATTTACCCGTTCAGTCTGTCCGTTAGACTGAGGGTGATAGGCGGTAGAGAGCGACACTTTAATACCTAAACGATTGCAGAAAGCTTTCCAAAAACGGGATACAAACTGAACTCCTCGATCTGAAACAATATTCTGCGGTAAACCATGGAGGCGAAAAACATGCTTAACGAATAGCTGTACTAAATCTGGTGCCGACGGAAGTTTTATCAATGGAATAAAGTGTGCCATTTTACTGAAGCGATCCACCACCACCCAAATTACAGAATTCCCCTGTGATGGAGGAAGATCAACAATAAAATCCATGGATATGTGCGACCATGGTTCAGCGGGGATTTCTAAGGGAACTAATAGTCCCGCAGGAGACCCATGAGTGGCCTTACTTCGAGCACATACCGGACATGCTTCGACAAAGGCGGAAGTATCGCGTCGGATGGTGGGCCACCAGACATGACGTTTGGCGATAGCCAAGGTCTTCCGAACACCTAAGTGACCAGCCGACTTGGCATCATGTAGTTCCTGTAAAACGGCCAGACGCAAATGAGGCGGAACAAATAAACAATCAGAGGGTTTACCCGGAGGAGAATCAACCTGAAATGGCACTAACGAGCTAGACAGGTCAGGGAGAAGAGTAGCCACAACACAACCTAAAGGCAAAATCGATTCTGGAGGACCGCTCTGGTCCTTACAATCCCCGAAATTACGGGATAGGGCATCTGCTTTGGCATTCTTCTTCCCCAGTTTATAGGTGATAATAAAATTAAATCGAGAAAAGAAGAGTGCCCAGCGCGCCTGACGGGAGTTGAGTCTCTTGGCAGACTCTAAGTACTCCAGATTCTTGTGATCAGTATACACAGTGATGGGGTGTAGGGAACCTTCTAGCCAGTGGCGCCATTCTTCAAAGGCCAGTTTAATACCCAATAGTTCCCTATTCCCAACATCGTAATTGCGTTCAGCAGGTAAAAACTTCCGAGACAAGAATGCACAAGGATGTAGTTTCTCAGGATTGCCCGCATACTGAGAAAGAACAGCTCCTACTCCCAGTTCCGAGGCGTCAACCTCTAATAGAAATGGAAGCCGGGTGTCGGGATGTATCAAAATGGGAGCGGAGGTGAAAGTCTCTTTTAACACTTGAAAGGCGTTTTTAGCTGAGGGAGGCCACTCCTCAACAAAAGCGCCCTTACGAGTGAGATCTGTTAAAGAACTCACTATGGACGAGAAACCCTTTATAAACTGCCTGTAAAAATTCGCAAATCCTAAAAATCTCTGAAGCGCCTTTAGGGTTCTAGGTTGTTCCCACTCCAAAATAGCAGAAACCTTGGAAGGATCCATCACCAATCCCCGTTTGGAGATTATAAATCCTAGGAACGGGATTTCAGACACTTCAAAAACACATTTGGAGATTTTAGCATACAGACGATTTTCCCGCAATCTCTGCAACACCGCTTTGACATGTTGACGGTGCTCCACCAGGGAGCGGGAAAAAATCAGTATGTCGTCCAAATAGACCACGAGAAACTGACCCAAAAAATCACGAAATATGTCATTGACAAAATCTTGAAACACTGCAGGAGCATTGCATAACCCGAATGGCATCACTAAGTATTCATAATGCCCATCCTTTACATTGAAGGCCGTTTTCCATTCATCCCCCTGCCGTATGCGAATAAGGTTATATGCTCCTCGAAGGTCTAACTTGGAGAAGACCTGGGCCCCAGAGACCTGATTAAAAAGGTCATTGATTAATGGTAGGGGATATCTATTTTTTACAGTAATCTTATTTAACCCTCGATAATCTATACAGGGGCGTAAGCCGCCGTCCTTCTTCTCGACGAAGAAGAACCCAGCACCGGCAGGGGAGGTGGAAGGACGGATAAAGCCTTTCTGGAGATTTTCGGTGATATAATCTTTCATGGCCTGCTCTTCAGATCTAGTGAGATTATATAGTTTCCCCCTAGGGGGCATAGTACCTGGGAGTAAGTCAATAGGACAGTCGTAGGCCCTATGGGGTGGAAGAATGTCGGCGGACTTCTCCGAAAATACGTCTGCCCAATCTGCATAGACTGGAGGTAAACCATCAAGGACCATAGGTGTGGTTCTAAGGGATATAGAGAAACAACGACTTTGACATGAAGGACTCCACTTCACCAGATCCCCAGACCTCCAATCTATCACTGGGTTATGGGCCTTTAACCAGGGAAATCCTAAAACAATAGGGGAGACGGGACTTTCAATAACCAAAAATTCTATTTCTTCAGAGTGGGCAGATCCTACGACTAAATTTACCCAAGGGGTCTTGTGGGAGACCAACCCCCCCTCAATGGGCTTATTGTTGACCGCCAGGACCCGAAGGGAATTTTCTAATGGGATTAACGGGATCCCTAGAGTGATGGCTAAGGATCTATCCAGGAAATTGCCAGCCGCTCCACTATCAATGAAGGCGGAGGCAATAGTCCGGGAAGGACCCCAAGAGAGTGTAACGGGTAAGAGTACACGGTTATCTGGAGGGAACGATACCTGACCGCCTAGAAGAGGTCCCTCTGCAAGATCTAGGCGTTGAAGTTTCCCGCCACCGGAGCCTTGTTTGGGCAGGTCTTGGCAAAATGACCCGGATTACCACAATAGAGGCAGAGGCCTTGGGATCTGCGCCGAACCTTCTCCGCCTGAGAGAGATGGGTAACGCCAAGCTGCATCGGTTCCTCATGCGACAAGGAAGGAGAGGAAACGGCTGCCCCCTTAAAGCTTGACTCTTGACGTGAGGATCCCCAAGGTTGGTCCTTGCCTCTTTCCTGGCGCCTTTCTCGGAGACGTCGATCCACCCAGATGGCCAGCTGCATATATTCGTCTAGGTTTTTAGGCAAAGGATAGTTCACCAGGATGTCCTTGATGTTGTCAGAGAGTCCAATTCTAAATTGGCTATATAAAGCCGGATCATTCCACTGGGAATCTATAGCCCACCGCCGAAATTCTGCGCTATATTCTTCAGCAGAACGTTTGGCCTGTCTCAGGTTCCGCAATTTAGAATCCGCCGTCGCAGCCCGATCTGGGTCAGCATACAGTAGTTCCATGGCCGAAAAAAAAGAAGAGACCGACTGCAAGGCTTCATCAGTCGGAGCTAAACCAAACGCCCAGGTCTGTGGGTCGCCCTGGAGGAGTGAAATGACCAGCCCAACGCGTTGCGCTTCGGATCCAGACGCGTGGGGTCGAAGGCGGAAGTAGAGTTCACAAGAATTCTTAAAGTTAGAAAACTTCGCCCGATCCCCCAAAAATTTTTCCGGGAGAGGGATCTTGGGCTCGACGGCCGGACAAGGATCCACTGGCGCAGGCATCTGACGACTCTCTTGCGTGGCCACTCGTTGAGCCAGCTGATTAATGGCAGTGGCCATAGCTTGAACCTGTTGGATCAATTCTTCCATCTAGAAGATATTCTTCTCTTTTTGGGCCCGTTATAATGTCAGGTCCCGGAGACACCCACCTTCCAATAAACCAGCAACCCCCAATCTCCGCTGCTTTCTTCACCTATAGTAAGCCCCCGTTTGCCGGGACGCTAGACACGCCTCACCGGACACGGTTGCCCCCAGGTCTTATTAGCACAAAGGATGCTGATTTATGCAGGGGAAGGCAGATGAATCCTGGGACTAGACTGAGTAGCGAAAAACGGACAAGGGTCATACACGGGTGGTCAATCCGAGGAGGCACGGTACAGAAGGGTTAGACAGAAGAATGGTCAGGGGCAAGCCAAGGGTCACAACGGGAGGTCAGAAGTTCGCGGTACAAAGGAGCAGGCAGAATCGTAGTCGAAGGGCAAGCAAGGTCGGTCCAGGCGGCAATCAGGGATGGTCAGAACAAGGCAAAAATCACAAGGAGAAGAGCTATCCAAATCACACCCAGTAGCACGCTATAACGGGCGATGAACAACTGCAGGGTGAAAACCTATATAGGAAGGGGACAGACTGGATTGGTTGAGGGGAAAGGTGTGTGTATTGGAGCATTTGGGGAACTCTGGGCTGATTGCCCCATTCAAACTTGGGAGGCAGAATATTAAGCTGACACAAGGGCTCATTGGCCCAACACTAATTACCTCCGGCGGGCGCGCTGTGTGCAGCGCCGCCGGAGGGTATATGTTAGTGACAGGCGCGCGCGCGTACGGGGGCACGCGCCGGGAGCGCGCCGCACAGAGAGCGGCGCGCCCGCTCCTGACGCGGCTAGGACGGAAGCCGCCCGAGCGGCTGCTCGTGACAGCCGAGCGGCGGGCGGGCAGGAGCGACGCCGGCCTGCCGCCGGCTGCGACAGAGACGGACCGGAGACAGCGGGGGAACGTGGATCAGGTGAGGAGATCGTGACAGGTTGTCAGTTCCTGTAAAGCCGCATTCAATGGCTATGCAGCAGATGAAATCACACACCGCATTAGACCACGAGACATAAATGAGCCAACGTGCTAAGGTAATAACTTGGAAAAGAAGACTGGAGGCTTGAAAACAAAGGTCCCAAGTGGTATTTAAGCCCTTGGAATGGCAGTCTGGCATCATTCAGAAGACCCTGAAAGCAAAACGCCTGGACCACAAGACCGAGCCTGATGCAGGTCACAGACTTCGTATTATTGAATTTGGAAAAAACGGGGAACTGAAGATCTGTTCTTTTACTTAAATGTCAGAGCAACTTCAGCTTTAGAAACTACTGACAGAGGCTTTAGGAAGTTTGTTGTCAACTACACACAACACTCACACAATACACACATACATACACACATACACACCACACACACATACACATACACACACAATACACACACACACACAACACTCACACACACACACATACACAATACACATACACAATACACACACACATACACATACACACACAATACACACACACATACACACATACACATACACACACAATACACACACAACACTCACACACACACACATACACAATACACATACACAATACACACACACATACACATACACACACAATACACACACACATACACACATACACATACACACACAATACACACACAACACTCACACACACACACAGACACAATACACATACACAATACACACACACATACACAATACACACACACAACACACACACATACACACACACACCACACACACATACACATACACACACAATACACACACACACAACACTCACACACACACACATACACAATACACATACACAATACACACACACATACACATACACACACAATACACACACACATACACACATACACATACACACACAATACACACACAACACTCACACACACATACACAATACACATACACAATACACACACATACACAATACACACACACAACACACACACAATACACACACACACAACACACACACACACACACACACACACACACACACACATACACAATACACACACACTCACACAATACACACATACATACACACACACACACACACACACAATACACACACACTCACACAATACACACATACACATACACACACAATACACACACACACACACACACACACACACACAACACACACACACACACTCACACACACACACACACACACACACACTCACACACACACACACACACACACACACACACACACACACACACACATACACAATACACACACACTCACACAATACACACACACACACACAATACACACACACACACACAACACACACACACACACACACACACACAATACACACACACACACAACACACACACACACACACACATACACAATACACACACACTCACACAATACACACATACATACATACATACACACACACACACACACACACACACAGACACACACACACACACACACACACAACACACACACATACACATACATACACAATACACACACAAACACACACACATACACATACATACACAATACACACACAAACACACACACATACACATACATACACAATACACACACAAACACACACAACACACACACATACATACACAATACACACACAAACACACACAACACACACACACATACACATACATACACAATACACACACAAACACACACAACACACACACATACACATACATACACAATACACACACAAACACACACAACACACACACACATACACAATACACACACAAACACATACACATACATACACAATACACACACAAACACACACAACACACACACACAGTCCACACACATAAGATGATGGAAAGCTGAAACAGTGGAAACACAGAGAGAGGTTCTTCCACCAGCTGTTTGACTGCGGAACTACACGTATATAATCCCTCTGCTGAGCTGGCACCTGATACAGTTTCTAAATCAGTGAAATGTGCCCAGGATCCAGGCTTTCCCTTTGTTGAGAACGGTTCTGATATGTTGAGTTTGAAGCCTCGCAGGTCTTTCATAACAAGGACTGACAACCAGTGCCCCCATTTTGTTATTGTTGGGGGTGCAAGTGTGTCAGGGGATGGGGAGTTTTTCTGTGGTGAGTGCTACTGTGAATGGGGATGCACAGATTGTGTGTGTTTTGTGGTTGTCATGATGGCTGGCAACTAAATATAAAGAGGTTGAGGAAGGTAGACTGTGTCTGTCACATGTAACTGTGTATCAGGCAATTCTGAACAGTGGTTGGCAGTTGGCACTATGACTGGGCATGAAACTGAATATCAGAAAGATGTAGATAATGGCCTGTTGTTTGCAAATTGGTTGGGAGAACAGCTGCATAAATGACGTTTAAATGGTGGTTGTCATTGTGACTTGGAGGTTGTGGATGCAACAGCATTTTGGGAGGATGTGGATGATGGTCTGTGGTTAGCACCTTGGTCACAGGGCAATTAGGTATCACTAAATTGTGATTGTCGGTCTTTGGTTGACACTGTAGCTCTGAGCGGGACTATGGGCAACTGGGTATTGGGAGGTTATCATCAGATGGATGTCTGAGGCTCGCTCTGAACTGAGGGTGCAACCGTCTATACCAGGGGTGGGCAATTATTTTTTCCATGGGGCCACATGAGAAACTAAAAATTTTGTGAAGGGTCGCGCCAAAAGGCTGAACTCAATTCTACATAATATTAATTGTATTTCTTTATAAAAAGCAGTAAATAGCATTGTTTTGACAAGCTGGTACGAGTATATGTTATAGTTAAACAATGAAAAAGTGAGGTTGCTCCCCGCAAACTAAACACCAGGCTTTACCTCTGACTTCGGTAAATAAATACTTAGCAGTCCAATTCTTTTGGAAAACCCTGCATTCAGCGTCTACCTTTCTTTTTTTAGCGGACATTTTGAGGGCTAAATTCCTCTTGTGACAAGGATCATGTGCACTTAGCTGTTAACTGGAGGGGAGGGTGATACCGGTTGGTAGGATCCACAGAAAGGGGGGATATTGCCCCACAGATGTCAGCAGCTCACTCTTCCACCACACTGGGCAGAGCAAATGCAGCCCCGCTTCCCTTCCTCTCCTTCCCCTTAAGCTTAGTAGCAGCCAGAGGATGGCTTCCAGTCAGGGCACTTATGAGTCCCGCCCCTTCACTCAGGCAAGATGGCGCCGGAGCCTACCTCCTTCTCCTCCCCTGGTTGGGCTCTTCTTCACTGTCCCTCTTCACAGCGGATTGGCGCCTCCCGCACTGTACACAGGCGATCACTTTAGCAGCAGCCGATCGGCTCCTTGGGTCTGGCACGTTCTCCCTTCCTTACTCAGTGAGGAAGGGAGAATGCACCAGACCCGACGAGCCGAGCGGCCGATCGGCTGCTACTTAAAGTGGACCAACACCCAGGATTTTGACTATCCTGGGTTTTGGTCCACTTCGGCGGGGCACCCCGATCGGGGGTGCCCCGCTGTGTGAAACCCCCCAGAAACCCCAAAAAACTCACCTCTCAACGCTCCCACGTGAACGCCGCAGCCAATCCCCGCCAACGTCCAGGCGGGGATCAGGAACGTCCAAGCCGCTTCCGCCGCCGCCGCCGCCTCCCGCGCGTCACTCTCGGCGCGCGCGCGCCCCCGCCGGCCATTCACAGAGGGCCGGCGCGGGCGCGCGCACATCTGGAGGGGCGCGCGGGAGGCGGCGGCGGCGGAAGCGGCGGCGGATCAGGTAAGATGTTTTTGGGGTTTCTGGGGGGTTTCACCCCGTGGGACATCCCGATCTCGGATGTCCCGCGGGGTGGGAGGTGATCGGCCCGGGAATCTTATAGATTTCCGGGCCGATCACCCCTGGGTGTTGGTCCTCTTTAAGTGATCGCATCTACCGCTGACCCGCTGTGAAGAGGGACGGGCGGGAGCCTCGCAGGCAGCACGAGGGGAGGGATACCGAATCATGAGTGGAGGGACTCCACCAGCCAGCTCAGTCAGGGCCGGTCAGAGCCAATCAAAGGGCCGTATACGGCCCCCGGGCCATACATTGCCCAGGTCTGGTCTATACCAAGATTGTGAAAGGTGGTTGTGGTTGCCACTTTGGTTGGGGGTACAACAGCAATTCTGGCGGTTCTGGATTATGGTACCTGGTTGGAGCTGTGGATTGTGGTAATGATGACTGCATTTTGGGAGGTTGTGGATTGATGTCTAAGGCTGGCAATGTGGCTGGGGCTGGGAGCAACTGGGTATTGGATGGTTGTAAACGATGGTTATTGTTTACAGTGCAACTGTATATATAGAGGTTGTGGATGGTGGTCTGTGGTTGACACTGTTGTTGGGGATATAACAGCCAGTTGGGAGGTTTGAATGATGGTCTGCAGCTGGTGTTTTGGTTCAGGAGTTTGTGAATAGATGTCGGTAGTTGGGTATCATCAGGAAGATTGTGGGTGGTGGCTTTGAGGTCAGCAATGTGACTAAGGGTGTAATTGTGCATCGGGAGGATGTGTGGATGGTGGTTTGTGATTGCCACTGTTATTACGGATATAACTGTCACAATGGGAGACCTGGGCCTACTCCTGTGTGCCGGTGGGTGCACACTCATCCCCACAAGTGTGCGCACACTCAGTCGCACCACTCGGGTGTCTCTGTTCAGGCTGTGTGTAGCCAGGGGCACGCTTGTCTGCGCATGCCTGGGTGGTCCTGACCCTGTGTGCACTCAGTGTACTTCCTGGGTGCCTAAGGCCCCTTAAAAGGGGGCCTGCGGCACTAGGAAGCTGCCTGCAAATCTTCTTGGAGTGACGCTTGCCTCTGTTTCTGTGTGACTTTCTGTTTTGACTTTCAGCCCTGACTTCTGGCTCCTGGATTACGAGCCTGCTCTGGCTCTGATCCCCAGGCTTTGGACACTGATCTCTCTCTGGCTTTCAACCCCCAGCATGGATGACTACTTGTTTTGGCTCTCTGAACTTCAGCACTGGATTTCGGCTGTGCCTGGACTCTCTTTCTTCCCTGCATCAGTTTCCCTGAAAACCTGAACTGGACTTTTCCCATATTTGGGCTCACTGGCAGCAGTAGTGGGACCCCGACTTTTCTGAAGTGCAGTCCAGCCCACCTTGCAGAAGGCTCTGGCGAAAATCAGATCTGTCGGAAGACTTCCCGCGCTGAAACCAGTGCGTGAGGTAGCACTCTACTAGTTACTTCCTGCTGGCTCCCCTCATTTACAGTCAGCTTTAACTCCCTATTTCTTTCTAGATCTTCAGCAGGTCCTGCCTGGTATTCCTGATTCTGCATCATCCTCACACTTGACACTTCGGCCCTCCCCTCTGCTGAGTTTCCCCAGTCTCCACAACCTGGGGAGGCCGCAGGTGGTATTGCTGGCAGCTGTCTGTATCTACATTGGCCAGGTCTCCGGAAAGGTTACATGACAATAGGAGCCTACTGATGGTCTGTGGCTGGTATTGTGGTTCAGGGTTCAGGAGGTTGTGCATAGAGGTTGGGGGGTTGGTTATCTACAGGAATGTTGTAGCTGGTGGTTTTGAGGTCAGCATTGTGACTTGGGGGGGAACTGTGTATCTCAAGGTGATGTGTATGGTGGGCTGTGATTGGCACTATTATTAGGTATATAACAGCCTACTGGGAGGTTGAAAATGATGTCCGTGGCTGGTATTGTAGTTCAGGAGATTGTGGATGAAGATCTGTGTTTGGGTGTATACAAAAAGGTTGTGGGTGGTGGATTCGATATTAGCAGTATAATTAGGGGTGCAACTGTGTGTCAGGAGGTTGTAAATAGTGGCTTGTAACTGGCATTATAGTTGGGGGGTGCAGTTGCATAACAGGAGGTTGTGAATGATGGTCCATGATCGGTGTTAAAGGAAAGAACTATGGATTAAAATTAAGGGATGACCATACTCCTTGGCTTGAGTTTTGGTATTGTATTTTTGCAGTCAGTGGGCTGTTGAGTGGGGTGTGCACGGTCCCCTGTGCTAGGAGCAGCTATGCACACATCCTCCTCGCACCCTCAGGCTGTCTACAATATCAGGAAAACGTTAGGAAATGTTTATGTTTTGGAGTGGTTCCATATGCTGATGAAATGCAGATGTTTTATCATACGACAATATAAGCACTGATTTAGAGTATATCTAGTATACTATAGGCAAAAAATCCTTCAAGCCCCCTACACACTCATCCACTTTCTGTATTGTATTATTATTATTATATTATCCTGTATTGACCCCCGATATGCAAGGATCTCAACACCCAAAAAGTGACGAGGACTTTCTGTTACTCCCTGTGGCTTGTTTATATCTTCAGCCCATACAAGCTACTGCTCTATACACCACTCTGCAGGCAGGAGGAAGAGCCACGCCACTGCAAAGACTGCTCAGCTGTGTTATTTTACATACTGGCTAATGGAGTGTTTGGTTAAGTACAGTGGTGCACTTAACCACCAAGAAACCCATGCAAATGGGCCCCATCCTACAGCTAGCGAGCTGAATGGTGCAGAGCAGGCTACTGGTTGCACCCCCCCTTACCTCTATCTGAGTATAGATAAAGGTATAGCGGGGCCCTGACCTGCACATACATCATTGGCATAAGGTTAGGTGAGTGGGTGCGGCGATGTAATGGTGTTTCATACAGTGGGGCATCCTAGTTTGGGGATGTAGGGAGTAGAGTAGAAATTGGACAGCCATAGGGGCAATCCTCAGACAATTCCCTACGCCATGGTCAGACAATGGCAGTATGCCCCTCTCTGTATGTATATATATATATATATATATATATATATATTAAGAATTGTGGGAGGACAATTAAAAAACTTTTTTCTAAAATTATATATTTGGTTTTATATCTATATATGCTTATCATTTTCAGAGTTTATATGTATTTATGTATGTATTTATGTATTTATGAAAATATATAGAAATAAATATATAGACACACAAATATATTGTATTATTGTTATAATTAACTAATTGAATATCAGACCTATTACTATATAATTATATATTTTGTTAGATATTAATATATATATATATATATATATATATATATATATATATATATATTAATATCTATCTATTGATATCTATATATATGTTCATTATTTTAATATATATATATATATATATATATATATATATATATTGTTTATGTATTATTTATATCTATCTATCTATGCTGATTTTGTTATATCTATATATAAGCTTTATGTTCCCCACAGCCAGAGGGGAACACCTGAAAGGATGCCTGCCACACCCCTTTCATTCAGCATTCTATACTGTACTCATTAATATGCACAGAATGCTAATTAGAGAACCCGCACATTCATTGCCGGCCAGTTAAAGGGGACCAAAACCCAAATTTTTAACTAGCATCCCTTGAGTGTCTCCCCCTATGAAGAGTACATTTTGCTAATTCTCACTGCTCCTGCTTCACTCTAATCCCAGATAATGACACCCATTTTAACTGTAAAGCTCCGCCTCCTCCATCCATTGCCACTGTTGTGTGTGGCAATGATGTCATTACCACATCTATGCAATGACCGATCTCCTGCCATCCTACAGAGATCATTAGCAAATAATAAAGTGTTGCACGACTATTCGAAAAGCGAAAACATCCATTTCTAGGTCTACATCCTAAGAATGGAGTATCGACAGGGGTTTTGGCCAAATGTATTTCGCAAGCTCAGTGGGCTTTGGTCCGCTTTAAGAATATTCTGTTCCATGGGGCATTACTGCTTGTGTTCTGAGTTTTGTTCCTCTTTAAATCTAATTGAGGCAATCAGGTGAGGTGTGACTAAACTGACCTATAGTCTATTTTAACTATAGGTCCCCTTAAAGCTTCCTTGAATCATGCCTGGAAAAGGCAGCATGGCAGGCTCTAAAATGTGTCTGCTGGGTTTGAGATCCCTACTAAGGGCCTAATTCATGAAGGGATAGCGTCAGGTATTACCTTGCAAATGACAGGTAGTAACAGGTAGCGGCAGGTGAACGCCAGACAGGGCACGCAATTAC
The DNA here is from genome assembly GCA_027917425.1 of Gastrophryne carolinensis. NCBI lineage: Eukaryota > Metazoa > Chordata > Amphibia > Anura > Microhylidae > Gastrophryne > Gastrophryne carolinensis. Next base: position 428,340,246 of record CM051238.1, read on the forward strand.
ACATTTATCAAGCAGAATCTTTTGAGTAACTAGGATAACGCCATGTAGCGTCCGATTCATCATTATCCCAGCCTCAGCGAACAGCGCCGGCGTTCAGCCTTGCAGAGCGCCACGTATAACCTCTCGCTACCTGTCGCTGTCCCATACATTTCAATGGACATTCTTTTATTTTTCTTTAAACAGGGGGTTTTTATAAAAAAAAAAAATTTTTAATCTCAAATAATGTTGTGACCTCTCCTGGCCTAGAAAAAGCCATTTTTTGTAAATATTTATCATGTTTTATATATTTCTGCAGAATTGACATTACAGGTCTGGCATTAATGTGTTCATGTCACAATGTTATTACAATGTAATTCCATATGTTTTCACATAGAAACATAGAAGGTTGACGGCAGAAGGAGACCATACGGTCCATCTAGTCTGCCCTTATGTGTATACTGTATGTACTCTGTATCTTATGTGTATACTGTATGTTCTCTGTATCTTATGTGTATACTGTATGTTCTCTGTATCTTATGTGTATACTGTATGTTCTCTGTATCTTATGTATATACTGTATGTTCTCTTTATCTTATGTGTATACTGTATGTTCTCTGTATCTTATGTGTATACTGTATGTTCTCTGTATCTTATGTGTATACTGTATGTTCTCTGTATCTTATGTGTATACTGTATGTTCTCTGTATCTTATGTATATACTGTATGTTCTCTTTATCTTATGTGTATACTGTATGTTCTCTGTATCTTATGTGTATACTGTATGTTCTCTGTATCTTATGTGTATACTGTATGTTCTCTGTATCTTATGTGTATACTGTATGTTCTCTGTATCTTATGTGTATACTGTATGTTCTCTGTATCTTATGTATATACTGTATGTTCTCTGTATCTTATGTGTATACTGTATGTTCTCTGTATCTTATGTGTATACTGTATGTTCTCTGTATCTTATGTGTATACTGTATGTACTCTTTATCTTATGTGTATACTGTATGTTCTCTGTATCTTATGTGTATACTGTATGTTCTCTTTATCTTAGGATAGATGTGTGCTTATCCCAGGCATGTTTAAATTCACTTTGTTACTGGTGGATACATGTTAAAAAATAACCTTTAATCACACAGCCTCCAGTGCTCTGGGCTTCAGAGAAGCAATTTTTGAGCGCCGGAGGTGTGTGAGGCTGTCTTTTCATGAATATGTTGTGAGTAGGTCGCACTGACCAGTCGCTAACATGCGCTCCCATACAGCGCTGTACTGCTCAAATAGCGACTCCTCACAATGTATTCATCATTGCTGCACAGCGACGGAGTCGCTATGAACTGGCGACCCACGGCCAAGCACAGCGACTACTAGCGGGCGCTCTGAAATGCCTGCTACAGACGCTCATCTGTCGCTACCTGGCGTTAGTGATGAATCAGCCTGTAAATGCTGAAAAGGCGGCTGTTAGTGATCCTTAGGAAAACATTGCAGTCGGGCCCCAATTACAGCTGGGAAATGTCCTGGAGATATATTAGTCGTGCCCTGTCTCCACGTCCTGGCTCTAATCCTAAAGCTGGATGCCTTCTGGCCAGAGACTCACCACAATAAGTCGGCCAACAAGCTGCACACCCCACAGCCATCATGACGTCACGACAAGAGACCGCTGTGACCGCCCCCACCCACCCAAATGTCCATCCTCAGCAAGTACAAATATTTGCAATCCAAATAGTTTATTACTGGTGAGACGGCCAAGTAACATAAGAATCCCCAAAAGCGCGGGGGACAAGGACGCAACCGCGCATCTACTCATCTATTCTTAAAGGGCCACTACGAGGCAAGGTGAGAAAGTGAACCTCTATCCACCATTGAAAATTAATTCAGGAAAAGTATAGCTAAACCCTATCCCTGCTCTGCCACATCACACAGGGCGGTAAAGATGGCTGAACACACTGCAGACAGCCGCATCTCCTCCAATAGCTGCCGGCTGTTAGATACTGGCAGGAAGCCTGCCTCCAATGCACCTAACCCAGTGTAGTTCCGCTTTAAAGCAGAGCTCCTGCCAAAATTAGCTTTAGGTCCATTTTAACAATCTCCCAGGTACACAAATTATGGTTGCCTCTACAATTCTTTAAAAAAAATATAAAGTGGAACCAGAAATAGCTGAGAACTGCAATGAAGCATATCTCCTTTTGGAGCAGGCACAGAAGTAGTTGAAACCTGGCACACCATCAATGATAAATCCACTTGTATTAATTCCTCATATGGGAAAAGACATGTGCACACATGAGCAGTCCATAAAGTCTAACGTTTCGGGGGACGAGCGCCCCCCTTCCTCAGGGTCAGACTGCAAACAGAACACCATTCAGTAAAGGGTTAAATAGGAAAAGACCTAGAAATTCCCGCCTGATGTCACTGATGACATCACTATGGTAATGATCGAGTGTGTGCAAAATACTAAAAAAGCACCGATCTAAGTAAACGTATATAAAATTGGACCAAACTGGTCCTAAACCACATTAGTTCTAAGAGGCCGATTCATTAATAGCGGCAGGTAGCGACAGTTGAGCGACTGTAGCAGTATTTTCACAGCGCCCGCTAGTAGTCGCTGTGCTTGGCCGTTGTTCGGTTGTTGACAGCGACTCAGTCGGTGTGCAGTAATGTTGAATATTGGGTGAGGCGTCGCTATTTGACAGGTTCCGCGCTGTATGGGAGCGCATGATAGCGACTGGCCCTAGCGACCTGCTCCCACCATATTCATTAACAAATCACGCTCAAAAAATTCTCGCGCTGTGAAATGCATGTTTAAAGTGGACTGTCACCCAGGGGTGATCGGCCCGGGAATCTATAAGATTCCCGGGCCGATCACCTCCCTCACCGCGGGACATCCGAGATCGGGATGTCCCGCGGTGAGGGACCCCCCCCCCCAAAACCCCCGAAAAACGTACCGCCTCCCGGCCGTTTGTGAATGGCCGGCACGGGCGCGCGCACTGTCAGCGGGGCGCGCGGGAGGCGGCGGCGGACGCGCTGTCTTGTCCGCCGCTGTCACCCGCTTGTCCGTGGCTACGTGGGAGCGTGGTGAGGTGAGTTTTGGGGGCTTTCTGGGGGGTTTTACACAGCGGGGTGCCCCCCCTGAAGTGTACCAAAACCCAGGATAGTCAAAATCCTGGGTGTTGGTCCACTTTAAACCCCAGAGCGCTGGCAGCGATGGGTTAAAAGTAGTTTTTTAACCACCATATTTTTGATATTATGAATATTTAAAGATTGTTCCATTGAAATGCATTGGAGAGCGCCAGGTAACGAGAGGTCATACCTGTCGCTGTTCAAGGTCGGACGCTGGCGCTGTGGGCTGAGGCTGGAATAATGATGAATGAGTCGCTATCTGGCGCTATCTCAGTCGGGAAGCAGGATTGGCTTGATAAATGTGTGATTGTGGTGGGGAGCCGGCGTTCTCGTGGCAGTGCCCGTCATTACCCGTCGCTCACCAGGCGCTACCTGTCGCTATCCCTTGTTAAATAAGGGCCTAAGTCTTTTCTTATTTAACTCTTTACTGAATGGTGTTCTGTTTGAAGCCTGACCCTGAGGAAGGGGGGCGCTGATCCCCCGAAACGTTGGACTTCATGGATTGCTCTTTGTTTCACCTATGCATGTTTGCACATATCTGTTCACATATAAGGAATTAAGACAAGAGAATTTGGCACCCACGGTCATTAGATAGAAGGATGGGGGGGCTACTGCAACTCTGAAGCAAACTCTATTACATGGATAAGGGGGACCACTGCCACTCTGCAGTAAAATGCCACTGCCACAGCAAGATCCAATCTTACATAAGGACAAGGGAGCTCTACCTTTCTGTAGCAAAATCTATTGAAGTGATAATGTGGACCACTGCCACTTTTAGGCAAAATCTATTAGGGGGATAAGGAGGGACTCGGCCCCTCTGCAGTAAAATCAAATAAAGAAAAGGATAAGGGGAACCGTTGCCATTCTTAAGTGAAATATTTTAGGAGGATAAGGGGGATCACTGGCACTCTGCAGTAAAATCTGATAGAAGAGTAAGTGAAACAACTGCCACTTTGCAGAAAAATCTATTAGGGTGGCAAGGGGGACAGCTGCCTCACTCCAGGGAAATCTGATAGGAGGAAGGGAAAAACTGGATAAGTAGAAGGATAAGGAGAACCATTGCCATTCTTAAGTGAAATATTTTAGGAGGATAAGGATCACTGGCACTCTGCAGTAAAATCTGATAGAAGGGTAAGTGAAACAACTGCCACTTTGCAGAAAAATCTATTAAGATGATGGGGAGGGGGGGTGCAACTGCCCCTCTCCAGGGAAATCTAATAAGAGGAAGGGGGAAACCACTGCCACTCTGCAATACAATCTGATAAGTGGGTAAAAGGAAAACCACTGGCACTCTGCAGTAAAATCTAATAAGGGGATAAAGGGAAACCCACTGGCACTCTGCAGTAACATCTAATAGGGGGATAATGGGATACCCGCTGGCATTCTGCAGCAAAATCCTTTAGGAGAGTAAT